>VMDR010015012.1:0-22797 GCA_007922815.1 Macrotus californicus | reverse complement strand
TTTTGAGAAATCAGCTGACAGTCTGATGGGCACTCCTTTGTAGGTTACTGTCTCCTTTTCTCTTGCTGCTTTTAAGATTCTCTCTTTATCTTTCATCTTGGCTAATGTAATTATGATGTGCCTTGGTGTGTTCCTCCTTGGGTCCAACTTCTTTGGGACTCTCTGAGCTTCCTGGACTCCTTGGAAGTCTATTTCCTTTGCCAAATTGGGGAAGTTCTCCTTCATTATTTGTTCAAATAAGTTTTCCATTTCTTTCGGTTCCTCTTCTTCTGGCACCCCTATGATTTGGATGTTGGAATGTTTAAAGACATCCTGGAGGTTCCTAAGCCTCTCCTCATTTTTTTGATTTCTTGTTTCTTCCTTGTGTTGTGGTTGAATGTTTCTTTCTTTTTTCTGGTCCACACCATTGATTTGAGTCCCATTTTTCTTCCCATCACTGTTGGTTCCCTGTACATTTTCCTTTATTTCACTTAGGGTATCCTTCATTTGTTCATCTAATTTGTGACCAAATTCAACCAAGTCTGTGAGCATCCTGATTACCAGTGTTTTGAACTGTGCATCTGATAGGTTGGCTATCTCTTTGTCACTTAGTTGTATTTTTTCTGGAGCTTTGATCTGTTCTTTCATTTGGGCCATTTTTGTTGTCTTGGCAGGCCTGTTATGTAGTAAGGGGCGGAGCCTTAGGTGTTCCCCAGGGTGGGGCAGCCAGGTCACTGCGTTGTGATGCTATTTGTGGCGGAGGGATCTAAGAAGGAATAATGCTGCTTGCTCCACTCTCTGCCGGTTTTCAGTGACTTTCCCCGCTACCCACAGTCAAATTGTAGACCACACTTTCTTGACTCTGGAGTAGCTTTTATCGAATTACCTAGCTGCCAGATGTCAAGGATTTATTTAAAAGGTGTGAAGTTTATTATTTTTAGTGAAATACACATGGAGTATGCAATAATGTTCTTTAAAAATACTTACTGACAAGTTGATTAGAATTTATAAAATTAAGTTCAGTGGAAAATCAGTAATTTTTAGAGAATTTGTTTTTCTAATTGGTGTTATGAACAAAAAGTGAAAATACTTAAGGATCATAGATAAAGTTCTGTAATAGGGCACTGAAAGAGGATTGCTGATGCATTATTTTCTAGGGACACATTAAGAATTATAGAAACTTAACAAAGAGCCACCAGGTGTTTAATGTAAATATTCCTGGAAGATACTAGATGCTTATCAACACTGTTATCTGACCTTCTGTCCATGGGGTAAATGGTATATGATTGACTTACAGAAACTAGGAAAAGAGTTATATGCCATTGGTCCTATGTGTATGTGATGGGGCAGCTTTTTTTTTTAAATTTTTATTTAAATTTAATTGAGTAATGAATTAGAGGGGAAGGGAGGGAGAAAGAGGGGGAGAGAAACAATGATGTGAGAGAGAACATCAATTCGTTGGCTTTCACCCCTTTGCAGTGGACCAACCCTGCAACGCAGCCATGTGCCCTGACCAGGAATCGAACTAGTGACCTTTTGCTTTGTGGGGTGACGCCCAACCCTCTGAGCCACACGGGCTAGTGCATGACTGAGCAGCTTCTTGATTTCCTTCTCAAAGAATCAATTCTCTCTAGACTTTGACCATCTTCCCAATGTGATATATTCGCAGTGTCTGATGACCTAGCCTTGTGGTATATTTTATTATGTACAATTTAAGTACTGATTTATTGATTGATTCACTGATTCATTCAGTAAGTCTTTTCCCATTCTATATTTTTAATCTGTCAATTCTACTACCATTTTTTTGTGTAGTCTGAAATTTTGGTATCTTTGTATGTAAAATAGATGTACCAGTTATTAATTTATTGGTTCATGTAGAAACAAAGTGCAAATTTCAAGTGTCCCTTCACAGTGTAGTCACATGAGCATTCACTTAATTCTCCTAGCAACGGTGAGGTAACATGTACAAAGTGTTACCAACCAAGGAAGTTTACCCGGCCCTTGGTGTCCAGGATTTTTTTGGAGGTCATGTAGTGTCTGTGTGGCTGACCTCAGCATACCCCACCCTCAGGAAAAAAACATGCATTCATCCTGAATCACACTGTTAAGAAAACATTTTTAGGATAAATTTTTCTGGTGAACTGGTACAGAATGGCCCAAAACCTCATTCATACAAATGGAGATGTTCACAATAAATACAGTGTGGCCCAAGACTTCAGACATACAGAAACACTCTTATTAAGCAGAATATTCAAAAGATTCAGAGGTTATCTCCTAGGAGTCAACAAAGGCCAGTCCTGAAGAAGTCCTTTTCTTTGGAATACGTAGGGTTTGAGCAGCATAGGCCTGCCGAGTTAAGTCTTTTCTGCCCACATGTCTAATAGTATTTTAATGGATGATAGTCATTGTGATTGTGTCTTGGAATTTTGTTGTATTCATTTAAGGAGTGTTGAGTTTTGCCCTGGCCAAGTGGCTCAGTTGGTGGGAACATTGTTCTCTACATCAAAATGTTGAGGTTTGATCCCTGGTCAGGGCACATACATAGGTTGCAGGTTTGATCCCTGGTTGGGGTGTGTATAGGAGGCAGCTGGTGGATGTTTTTGTCTCACATCGATGCTCTTCTCTCTCTGTCTCCCTTTCTCTCTGTTTCCCTTCCTCTCTCTTTAAAATCAATAAAAAAATATGTCCTTAGTTGAGCATTAAAAAAAAAAAAGTGTTTAGTTTTGTCCTGCTAGGCAATTAACTTACTTAGGAATCAGCTTGATTCTTTGAGTTTTTTTGAGCCTTACTGTAGGCCTCCTCTTAAAGTATGACCTTTCTAGGGTCTCTACTGAATGCTGCAGGTGTTCATGAAGTTTCTGTCTTTCAGTGGGTTGGACCTTGAATGTCTCCTAGCCCTTTGTGAGCTCTCTAAGATACTGAGCTTATAGCTTCCCAATAGATGTTCGTTTTCTAGTAGTGACTTTTTTATTGGTACTTTTTCTTTGCCTACTCTTGTAGAGTTTCACCCTCTCCATACGCATATGGCTATTAGCCTCAAGACTCAAGGAGACCCCTATGGAAATTTCTAGGTCTCTTTTTTTACATAGCTCCTTCCTTTCTTATATTCTGACATAAATATTCCAACCATCTCATTCTCCCTGAAAGTCAGCCTTTTCTTGTCAAGTGGTTGAGATTGCTGTGCTCTGCTGATTTCCTTTCATTGCCCCATAATCCAGAAAGTACCTCTAGGCAGAAAGCTTAGGTAGTCATACTGTTTTATTTGTTTCTGTTCCTTCAGGGATCAGTCATGAAATGCGTGTGTTTAGTGACTGAAAACTGTCATTTCATATATTTTGTGTAATTTTCTAGTTAATTATGGCAGAGATAATCAGATACCAGTTACTATACATGGTTGGAAGTGGAATTTTTTCCTAACATAATTTTTATGTAACAGTTAAGATCAGGGATTGAGAATCAGGCATATGGGGTTCAAAATTAGTCTCCAGAATTTACTATCTTTTTATACTTGGCAGTTGGTTAACATCTCTTAGACTTATTTTATCTGTAAAATGGACATATAATAATAATATCTAATTCATGAGGTTTTATGAGCATTATTTATGATAGTGCAAATCAAATGCTTAGTATAACTCCTGACATACATTTATTAAGGCTTATTCTTTGATGGTGATGACAATCATGATGATGATGATGATGATGATAGTGATCATAGTGAGGGTGGTGTTGGTATTTGGCTATATTTGCACCATTAAGTAAAAATGCTATTCTTATGTTAGAAAGTCAAGATACTACAAGGCTTGTGGCAGCTAATTATCACTGAAGTGAGATAGGATCAAGGAGAACACAGACAGTCTTTTTTTTTGTCTGCTTGCAACTGTCAGAAAATTACAGAAAAATTCACTGACAACTTCTAGGCCTGGTAGCTAGAAGAGTTGATGCTTGTCCAGAAACTACTCATGTAGGCTTTAGGGATGTAGAACTCCTGAAGACTGTGCAAAATGCATTAAAAATCACCCTGATTGTGTTGCTAATGTTTCATTTCTTAAGTTGTGTGTTTATTATATTTGTCTTCATTCTTTTGATATACCAGAAATATTCCATAATTTTGTAAACCTGTCTTACTCTCTCAAATAGACTTGGTGTACATTTAAGAAATATTGACTCAGACATAGTTTCAATGTAATGAGTAAGATATTTTCCCTTAGGTAAAATTTTAAAGTACATATAGAACATTACTCTATACTCTTAGTGGCTTTATGTGTATATGTGTATGTGTGTGTGTGTGTGTATGCATGAAAAACTTAGTTTGGAAAGAAACACCAATTTGCAGAATGTAACTCCTTTCTGAGGAGATAAATGGGTGGGAGAGAGAACTGGCAAAATTGAAACCATGACATTTTATTTCTGAAAAATCTTGAATCAGATATTTGGAATAATATCTTAATATCTGGATAGTGTTTATATGGTATTTGTTATATTCTTCTCTGTATGTTTGATAGTATTTTAAAAGCAAATAACAATTATGTTCTAGTTGGAACTAAAGTGGTTTGGTTCATTTTATATCAAGTTTTTGAGGATGTTTCTGTGGATGTGATTACTATGTTCTATACTCTGTCTTCGCTGGACAATTCCAGAATATATAGTATGCTTAGGGGCAGAGAACAACTCTCCATCTGTGTATATATTTGCAATAATATTGTTCACCCCACACGCAATGGCTGATCTACCTAAGTGTGGACTTTTGCCTTGGCCCATCTGTGCTCTAAGTCTAATCAGCTCTCCTCTGAGCTGTTCAAATCTTAAAACCATGAGATGGCTCTCATTGCTAGAACAAACTCTGTACAACTTAAGGGGATCAGCAAAGCCTCCACTTTCTCCCCTTTTGCTCCTTCTACCATCATCTGCCCTTTATTTTCGTCAGTCAGCCATACTCAGCTTTTTAATTCATTTTTCTTTGTTTCTTCTTGTTTCCTGTTCATTCCCTTGGTTTCATTCCAGGCTTTTACACCAGATTTCCCCTTTATCTGTTACTTCCTCACCTCTTCTCTCAGTATTTTCAGCTGACTCTTATACATCCATCAATTTTAGTTTCAGTATTCATAGTGAATATCCTGATTCATATAGATAATTTCCCCACAATTCCCCAATTTTAAAGCTCACTAGATATTTACAACTTTTCATGGGAAATACTGGATTTAAATAATACACTTCTGAACATTTTTATGAATATTTCTTAAAAAATTAATACAATTTGGGGTTAAAGGTATGTTTTGAAGTCAGAGAAGTAAAAAGTGTTTACTCACAATGAAAGTAATGTTACAGTCCCTGGCATTAATAGGTTGATTTTCTCAGTAGTTCTGATTAAGATGGAGGAGTAGATAAACACAGAACTTGGCTACTCCCATGACCACATCAAAATTAAAAGAAATAGTAAACATAAAAAAGGACATAAAAATCAACAAAAAGAACCAGTCAGAAATGAAAACTACAATAAAAGAAATGGAGAGTACACCAGAAGGAATCAACAGCAGGTTAGATTAAGCAGAGGATCTTACCAGCAATTTGGAAACAAGGTAGCAGAAAACACCCAGTACGAACAGCAAAAAGAAAAAAGAAAAAAAAGTGAAGATAGTTTAAGGGACCTTTGGGACAACGTTCACATCATAGGGGTACCAGAAGGAAAGAAGAGAGACCAAGTAATTGAAAGCCTATTTGAGGAAAAAAAATGACTGAAAACTTCCCTTAATCTGGCAAAGGGAATAGACATACAAGTCTAGAAAGTGCAGAGTCCCAAATATGATGAACCCAAAGAGTCCCACACCAAGACACATCATAATTATATTAGCAAAGGTTAAAGACAGACAGAATCTTAAAAGCTGCAAGAGAAAGGCTGTTAGTTATCTTCAAGGGAGCTCCCATAGACTGTCAGTTGATTTTTCAACAAAAAGTTTGCAGGCCAGAAGGGATGGGCAACAACTGTTCAAAGTGATGAAAAGCAAGGGTTTACAACCAGGACTACTCTACCCAGCAAGGCTATCATTTAAAAATGAAGGAGAGAGAGAGTTTAGCAGACAAAAAACTAAAGGAGTTTATCACCACCAAACCAGTATTATAAGAAATGTTAAAGGGACTTGTTTTAGAAGAAGAAGAAAAAACCATAAATATGATTAATAAAATGGTAATAACCACATATCTATCAATATTTACTTTAAATGTAAATGGCTTAAATGCTCTAATAAACAAAAGACATATAGGGGAGCTGAATGGATAAGAAAACAATACATGCTGTCTACAAGAGACTCACCTCAGAATGAATCAGATACACAGACTACATTACAAATAAAAGAATGGGAAAATATTTCATGCAAATGGAAATGAAAAAATAAAGCGGTGTTGGCAATACTTATATTTGACAAAGTAGACTTTAAAAAAAAAGGCTGTAGTAAGAGACAAAGAAGGTCACTACATAATGATGAAGGGATCATTCCAGTAAGAGGATATAACCCTTGTAAACATTTATGTACCCAACATCAGAGCACATACATATATAAAGTAAATATTGATGGACATAAAAGGAGAGATTGACAGTAATACAATCATTGTAGGGGACCATAACATTCCAGTGACAATAATTGATAGGTCTTGCAGACAGATAATCAACAAGGAAGTGGCAGTTTTAAATGACACATTAGACTAGATAGATTTAATTGATATTTTTAGAGCATTTCACTTGAAAGCAGCAGAATATACATTCTTTTCCAAGTGCACATGGAGCCAGCATTATTTACAGATATTCCACTTCTGGGAATATATCTGAAGAAACCCAAAACACTAATTCAAAAGACTACATGCACCCCTGTGTTCATTTGAAGCATTTTTTATAATAGCCAAGTTGTGGAAGCAACCTAAGTGTTGATCAGTGGACACTTGGATAAAGAAGATGTGATACACATATACAATGGAATACTACTCAGTGATAAGAAATAAAGTCTTATCATTTGGGACAACGTGAGTGGATTTAGAGGGTATTATGGTAAGTGAAATAAGTCAGTTAGAGAAAGACAAATACCATATTATCTTACTTATATGTGGAATCTAAAGAACAAAATAGAAAATTCCTAGATACAGAGAAGAGATTGATGGTTGTTAGAGGAGAGGCTGAGGGCTGAGTGAAAAAGGTGAAGTGATTAAGAAGTACAAATTGGTAGCTAGAAAATAGTCACAGGGATGTAAAATACAGCATAGGGAATATAGTCAATAATGTTGTGATAATGGTGTTGAGTGCCAGATGGGTGGTAGATTTATCAGGGGATCACTTTGTAAATTATGTAATTGTCTAAGCTCTATACTGTATAAATGAAACTAATATAAAGTACTATTGAATGTGAACTTTAATTGAAAAATAAAATTTAACAAATGTTCATTTTCTTTAATTTAACTAATTAATTTAAGAAAATTTATTTACATTTTTCTTACAAGTAGTACACGGTAAAGGAAAATATTAGATAAAGTGTCTAAAATGAAAAGCACCAGCCATCAGCCCCGTTGTTTTTTCAATTCTGTGTGATTAAATAGGTTAAAATTTTAATAAAACTCACCTTCCAAAGGAAAACAATGTGTATGTGGGTATCAGAACAGTGTGATGATTTAAGAAAAGCATCTATAGTTACTCAGTTGAGGTTTGGGTGGGAATCAAGGTTCACACTGAAATCATGATTAAAAAGAACATCATATGAAGGACACAATGTCCTCTTCATGTTAGCTTGTGTTTCCTTTCAGCTTCTTCCTCAAACTTCCATCCTGTGAAAAAGGTTCAGCCTTGTTTTTCCCTTCTTTCAAGGACAGTATCTCAAAAATGGTATTAATTGAAGCCCTGCTAAATGTCTAGATGCAGCACCTGGAAAAACGAAGTTGAGAATTTGGAACTGCTTAAGCTAGGAGACTCTTCTTGCTGTGGTTGCATGTCTGGTTCTAGAAGCTGGTAACTGCTTTCGGGTAGGCACTGTTCCATTAGAACAGATGGCCTGACGTGTGGCTGTGCCAGAGAGTGAAGCCTGAGTGTGAACTTGTCCAAGAAGTTGAAACACTTCTCAGAATGCCTTCTCTCTGTGATAGTCATGCCATTACAACTAGAATTTTTTGTGTCAGAAGAACAAGCTTGAAGAAGCATAAGAGAAGTCTCTAGTGTTGTCCAACACAGTGGTATAGCAGCGTGTGGCTGCAGAGCAGGTAAAATGTGACTTGTCTACATTAAGAGGTGCTAGAAGTATGAAATGCATACATATTTTGTATAAAAATGTAAAATATCTCATTAAAATTTTCATATTGATTAATGTAATATTTTGGGCACACTGGTTTAATAAGATAACAAAATTAATTTCACCTGTTAAATTTTGTTTTTTTTTAAATATGGCTACTAAAAAATTTAAATTTAGGTATATGGCTCACTTTATGTTTTGAACAATTTTAGAAGACTCTTTACCAGGGATGTACATAGAACTTTGTCCAACTTATACTTTGGCATGACCGTTTATTGTGAAATATGTCAGGTCACATATAAAATTAAACCCTTGGGATTTCTAGTTTATTTTCAATAACCTGTAGTGTAAGTGTAGCATTAAAAACAGGAGTAGGGCTTTTTTTTTAAGTTGTAAAAAATTTCTGGAAACTAAGGGCTTTGCAGAACTAAAATTCATCCTCATTGTTTTATTTTTAAGCTCTATTTTAAGTCTCTGCCAGGACGAAAATGTTCATTCCCTTTTCGGTTCTTATGGCCTGGTACAAGTTCTTTGTAAACCCAGGGGATGTGACAGAATTGGTACAGGAGAAGATTAATTTGGTTGGGATCCTGGAGTGGAGTGGAGGGAGGCAACCTGCAGGGCTTGTGGAAGTCCACTGGGGGGCTGGGTGCGCAGAACCCTGCACTTGGGGCGGCAGCATGTCTGATCTCTCCCTGGAGAATCCGTTGTGCAGTAAGAGAAAAGCAGACATGTAGACATGGAGTACAAGTCATTACAGACCATGTATCACACGTGTTCAACACAGGTGCTTGGTATTTAATCCTGTATGTGTGTGTGTTTCTCGAAAAAAAGTTAAATGGTGTTTTCTACAACTTTTTTTCCTCTCAGCCTAATTATAGGATATTTTCCACCCCCCCACATTTTTCCATTAACTTAAACTCAGAACTCATAGCAATGAGGCACTTTTTTGTCAAAGGTGAGTCAAAAACAGGAACCTTTTAATTCTGTCATATGATGCCAGAAGTTATAAAATAATAATAGCAAGGAGTTCATTTTTTTTCCTTCAATTGTCAGACATTTAGCTGCTTGAGTTCTTCACCATTGCCAAAGCCAGGAATTCAGCAGTGTAGGTCAATTATTCTCCGTAGCAAATGCATTCAGGAGCATACACATTAAATGGGTTATAAATAGTATCTGCCCTGACAATGCTGGAATTTTCTCAGCTTCTGGAGACATTGAAGTCTTTGTTTTGTGAATTGCTGCCCTCTCTCCCACCCCCTAAGCTTGAGTCATAAAGCCTGAAAAACTAATGAGGTTGCTGAAACTTAAAATCCAATTGATGGAATGTATGGGAAGTGATGAGAGATGGCAGAAAGCGGAGCTTGAATTCAAGGTGGCTTCTATAGTTTCAGGCCTTGAATTAATATTTTCCTTCAATAGGATCAAATTAGACTTAGATTGAAAAAATTAAAACAAAAGTTAAGTAGATAGCCATCAAGGCTAATATTTGATCCTGAATTCTTCAGTTAGAACAGAAAAAAAATCTATCCATGAAAACAGAAGTGCAAGCCAGCTTTTCTTCATAGTAGAACATATATTTAAATATATTTTGCTCTTATATTCTGAGTTTATATGTGATAGTGTACAGTAGGGATTTACACACCATAGTCCACATCCAGGCCTGTTCATGTGTAGCCATAGAGCCAAGAATGATTTTTACAGTTAGTGGCTGTTTTCAACCATTGAAGGTTCAAAACAGAACAAAACAAAACAAGAAACATGCAATAGAGGCCATGCGTGGCCACCAGGTCGAAAATATTTACTGGCCTTTTCTTTACATAGGGAGTTTGCTTACCCTCATATTAGAATGTGCTCACTATGCAACACTTAATATTAGGTATATAAAATATTCCTTTCTTGAGTTTTGTTAATTATCCTAGCAAATATTTCTTGAGTATTTTGTTCCTGGCACTTCATAGATACTGGGGAAATAAAATTTAAGAAAGAGACATCTCTACCTTCACAGAACTTACGTTCCTATGGAAAGAAAAGCCAAAACCTAGCTAGTTTAAATGGAAATAAGAGACTGAAAACTTAAGTTGCGGGAAGACAAAGCAGCTGAGTGTGAGATAGTAACAGAGGGGATTCTGTGTATTTCCCTCTACTCTCCTCTGCTTGGGCTCGGCTGTGGAAGGTTGCTTCTCAGATTTTCAGTTCTCCCACTGCCTGCCCACATGCAAATACAAAACACTTGTTTGTGTTTCTTTGTGATTCCCTTATTTTCTTTTTTATTTCTTTACAAAACTTTTTTTTTTCCCCAACTGAGCCTTATTATTCAACCCAGGCTTATTGAGTCCTACAGGTTAGTATTCACATGGTATATTCATTACTATCCTTCCTCAGTCAGCTTTTCTGGGTTCTTCTACTTAAGGCTTGTATTTATGCAGTATATAGTTATTTTGAACTTTAGTCTTTTAGGCTTTTTTTTTTTCTCACTGGGAAACATGGATTATGATTATTTTATTTCTTTTAGCATCGGGGTCTTTCCCCAGATCTGTTTTCTAAAAAACCTTCATTGTGTGATCTGTACTAGAGTGAGTTATTGATAGATATTTGCCTGTCGCCTTGATTTTGGATTATTCTGTTGTTAACCCTTTGTGACTGTCCTCTCCTGAGCCGATGCGTGGTTGAATATGACTCCCTCTCTGGTTCAGAATGTGACCTTTAGCCTGCCTTTGGTTAGGAGAATGACCAGAGCTTGAACCAAAGGCCATGACTGACACATACACAGGCCCGAAATTATCCTATTACACTTACCACATTCATATAAATGGCTAAGCAAAGGTCAAAATATGAGCAACATTATTTATGGCTCAGTGAGAGATTTGATATTCAAAGTCTGTCATCATTTGTCAGAAGACTGGTGTTATCAATGTCTCTGCCAGGCTAAGGACCATCTAAAAAGTGACTTGGTACAAACTCATAATACAGTC
Organism: Macrotus californicus; assembly: GCA_007922815.1. Lineage (NCBI taxonomy): Eukaryota > Metazoa > Chordata > Mammalia > Chiroptera > Phyllostomidae > Macrotus > Macrotus californicus. The sequence goes on along the minus strand of VMDR010015012.1, from coordinate 11,582 downwards.
AAAAGAAGACAATTTAGATGTATTCCCATACCTGACTCAAAAGTAGTTCTTTTTTTTGTACTACTATCGGACTCGTATGCCTTCTGACAAGAGAATTTTCCTCCCTCTAAATAAGTTTTGTCATCTGTACCAGGATATTTGTGGCATGCATGCAGGTTGGTGGGTTATTAGAACTTACTGGGATTCCTTGCTATAGCCCTGTCCGAATTCACCCTCTATTGCCTGCTCTGGGAAATGGATCTGGACTCTGAATATTCTTCCTATGTCCACTGGCATGATGCTCAACTTTTTCAGGAGGGGGCACTGGGAAGACATGGCAGGGGAAGGCAGCTTCCCTCCTGGCCTCTGCAGAATAGAGATCTGTGGATGCTTGTCTCCTGCAGTTTGTGCAGCTTCTCCATTGCCGAGCTTCTAGAGCGTGGCCACTTGTCCAGTGCCAGCTCCTGAGCACCTAGTGCCAGAGCTGCATCTAGTAGCCAGTAACTCCCCTGGCATCCCCATGTGGGCTATTTTGGAGCAGAGTGTATCTGGTGAGTCCCCTCTCTGTGCACAGTTTTTCCCTGGCACCTGGGGGATGGATTCCAGTAAGTTCCCCTGGGGCAGCACCACAGCATACCTTACCATGCAGCAAGGCCACAGTATATGATCTAAGCCTTGTGTGGAAGGCTCTCCCTCGGGCCCTGTGTCTGAACACTAGGGGTAGTAGTTGCTCTTTATAGCTGCCATCTCTATATTCTTTAGGGTTCTATTCACTTCTTACCAGCTAACCCATACTAGAGTTAATAAGTTCTGATATTAAACTTTTTCCATTCAAATGACTGTGTGGTTTCTCTTTCCTGGTGGGACCCTGCCTAATGCATCAATAGAGTAAGCTCAGTGCTGGCAGTGCAAAGAGCAAGTAGGTAAGAGAGTCCAATGGATTTGGACAAAGAACTTAAAATCAGAATGTTTCTGCTATTACACATTTCTCAGCATTCTTCTGGTTGAATGAATAAATTGTAGGAAAATCTACAAATTTGTAGTTATTTCTAATAGAGGAGAAACTTATTGGCTCTGATAATCCTAGGGTAAAAAATCCACAAAAGATTTTTTCTGACAAATTGACCATTCTGAGTGTGTGGGAGCTTTAGGATATGTGAACAAGGCTGATATGGGCTCTGGTTGTTGAGTGGTAATTCATTTTCTGGGGCCTGTATGCAGATCTGTAACATCTACACTGATAATCAAAAGTTGATTAAATGTACATGTCAAGTTTATTTCCTTCTACCCTGTATCATATGATAGGGGTGCAAGCAGTTGCTCTTCTGTTCCCCTTTTCTGTGTGAATGGTGTAGCTGTGTGATATGGGCAAGTGTAGGACTTGGGAGGGGGAAAAGACTAGAATGAGATACTTTGAAGATTATATGATTTGATCCCTTCAATTTTGGGGTGGAGAAACTAATCTAAAGAGTATGCAACTAGTTAGAGAAAAACGAATACACCAAAACAGATTTTTGGATTCCTAGTATATTTGAGGCTAAATACATTAAAAAGATAAAGAAAAATGTGCCTTGAATAGGTGCATCATTTTTAATTTTAAAAATATTTTGAGGTGTATTATATTTAGACAAAAGTGTTCTTATTGTAAGTGTATAGCATGATGAATTTCTTATAAATTGGATTCCTGTTAATCAGCACTCAAATCAATCGAACATTACCTGTACCCCAGATAATCCCTTCCTGTGCCCAAGGGCAGCTGCTAGTTTGACTCCTGATAGCAGACACTAATTTTGCCTGTTTTGTACTTTATAGAAGTGGAATCAGTCATACAGTCTTAGAGTACTGTGGTACTTGCCTGTGCCTGACGTCTATTGATCACGATTATGTTTCAGAAACTCATTTTCATTGCAATGTGGTATTTAATTGCATGAATCTATTGGGATTTATTTATCCATTTTAATGTGCATTTAGGGAGTTTCCTAGTTTGGAGCATTTACAAAGAGAACAGCTATATGAATATTTGTCATTATTATTATTATTTAAATGTTTGGACATTAGAAGACTGTGAAGTGTGTATTAAGGACAGAAACTCAGAACTGGACAAACACAGTATTTGAGTGTGATCTTTAATCAAGTTATTTACATGCTTGAGTCTGTTTCCTTATTTATAGTAGGTGTACTACCCTATTTGTACCAGATTTTGGAAGAAATTGAATGAATTGATGGATGGTCTGCGCAGTACTTGACATATAATAAGTACTCAAAAGAATGGAAGTCGCTACTTTTTGTTAAATTAATCTTTTATAAATACTGGCAAGGCATCAGCGTAATTTGCTGTTTGCATTCTCTTGCTTGTACACAGAGTTTTCATTATTTTCAGGGTCTACACGTATATGTTTGAATTCTCATCTTCCTTCTTCCCTCCTCATTACCTTTCTGTTACACTCCAGAGGTAGGGACAGCAATTGAGGAAGAGAGTTCTTACCAGACTTCATTCTATTCCTGAGTTATTGTTGCATTTTGCCATACAGGCTTATCATAATAATACTGTTGCTTATTGTTTGTTATTATTTTGCCTTAATCAGCTGACTTTGTTTTACTTTGTTTTGCCCAAAGATGCAAATTTTTTGAAATAAAGGGTTTGTAGCAATATTTTAAAGTTTTGTATTTACCATCAAACACATTTCATACACTACCACTGATATGCTGCATATCCCACTTCTGGATATATTGAACTAAGCATAGGCCCTGCTTATTGGAACTAATGGTTTGTGGATAGAAGTAGAAAATTGAGCAAATAGCCAGTCTTCTCATTTTGCTGGTGTCTTTCTGTATTGCTACTTTCTTAGCTCACAGCCTTTTGACTGCACCCCAGCCTCTGCGTGCTAAGACTGCTCCTGCTCGTCTGTCACTATGTACTCCCGCTCCCTGGGTGACAGGGTAGCTCTTTTTTATGACTGCTGCTTCTGTAGTAAAATCTTAAGAAAACTCAGCTTTACATTTTATTAAAAACATGAATATACTGTGAGAGAAGGCCATTGTGTCAGTCAGCAGAGGTCAAGTTTTGCTGGATTAACAAGGGACTCTGAAATTATAGTGATTTACAAAAATCTCACATTGACAGTGGCTCTGTTCTATGTGTCTTTCCTTCTGAAACTGAGGCTGAAGGAGCAGCTGCTATTTGGGACATATATGTCTTGAACAGAGTGAAAAGGGAAATAGTGGAACTATACACAGGCTCTTAGAGCTCCTCCCATGAAGTGTACATGGCATTTGAACACACATTTTATTGGTCATAACATGTTAGTGGCCAGGTCTGGTCTGTGTGGAAAGGAAATATAAATCTCTCAGAGGGAGTCCTCAGTGGGAAAGGACTTGACAAGGAGTGGCAGTATTGTCATATTTCAGACATTTTCATTAAATCAGTAGATATGTTCTCTGCGATATAATTTCCAATTTTTCTTTTATTTTCCCCCAAGACTTTAATGGGTATTTTTATTTTTTATTTCATTTTTTAATTTTTTAAAATATATTTTATTGATTATGCTATTACAGTTGTCCCATTTCCCACCACACTTTATTCCCCTCTGCCCTGTACACCCCCTCCCACCGACATTCCCCCCCCCCCCCGTTTTAGTTCATGTCCATGGGTTATACATATAAGTTCTTTGGCTTCTACATTTCCTATACTATTCTTAACCTCCCCCTGTCTATTTTCTACCTACCATTTATGCTTCTTATTCTCTGTACCTTTTCCTCCTCCCACTCCCCCGCTGATAACCCTCCATGTGATCTCCATTTCTGTGATTTTGTTCCTGTTCTAGTTATTTGCTTAGTTTGTTTTTGTTTGTTTATTTTAGATTCAGTTGTTGATAGCTGTCAGTTTGTTGTCATTTTACTGTTCATATTTTTGATCTTTTTCTTAGATAAGTCCCTTTAACATTTCATATAATAAGGGCTTAGTGATGATGAACTCCTTGAACTTGACCTTATCTGGGAAGCACTTTATTTGCCCTTCCATTCTAAATGACAGCTTTGCTGGACAGAGTAATCTTGGATGTAGGTCCTTGCCTTTAGTGACTTGGAATACTTCTTTCCAGTCCCTTCTTGCCTACATGGTTTCTTTTGAGAAATCAGCAGGTAGTCTAATGGGGACTCCTTTGTAGGTAACTGTCTCCTTTTCTCTTGCTGCTTTTAAGATTCTCTTCTTCTCTTTCATCTTGGGTAATGTAATTATGATATGCCTTGGTGTGTGCTTCCTTGGGTCCAACTTCTTTGGGACTCTCTGAGCTTCCTGGACTTCCTGAAAGTCTATTTCCTTTGCCAGATTGGGGAAATTCTCCTTCATTATTTGTTCAAATAAGTTTTCCATTTCTTTCTGTTCCTGTTCTCTTTCTGGCACCTCTATGATTTGGATGTTGGAATGTTTAAAGACATCCTGGAGGTTCCTGAGCCTCTCCTCATTTTTTTGAGTTCTTGTTTCTTCATTGTGTTGTGGTTGAATGTTTCTTTCTTCCTTCTGCTCCAAACTGTTGATTTGAGTCCTGGTTTCCTTCCCGTCACTGTTGGTTTCCTGTAGATTTTTCTTTATTTCACATAATGCAACCTTAATTGCTGCCTGGGTCTTTTTTATGCTGTTAAAGTATCCAGTGAGTTCCTGGAGCATCTTGATAGCCAGTGTTTTGAACTGTGCATCTGATAGGTTGCTATCTCTCTGTCGCTTAGTTGTATTTTTTCTGGAGCTTTGATCTGTTCTTTCATTTGGGCCATTTTTTTTTTTTTTTTTTTTTTTTTTTTTTTTTTTTTTTTTTTTTTTTTTTTTTTTTTTTTTTTTTTTTTTTTTTTTTTTTTTTTTTTTTTTTTTTTGGTCTCGGCATTCGTGTTATGTAGTAAGAGGCAGATCCTTAGGTGTTCCCCAGGGCAGGGCAACCCTTGTCGCTGTGCTGCATGCTGTATGTGGGGGAGGGGTCCAAGAGGAAATAGTGCCATTGCTCTGCTCTCTGCCAGTTTTCAGTCACTTCCCCCGCTACCCACAATCAAATTGGACATTTCTGGTGCTGATTCCTGGGTGGGTGAGTTTTGTGTATGTTCTAGGGCCCTGTGGGTCTCTCCAACGAACTCTCCTGTGATGCTGGGAGTTTCTGCTGCTGCCACCTCAACCCCCACGGGTGTTTTCAGTCAGAGACTTTGAGGCTTTATTTCCCTGCACTGGAACCCAGGGTTGTGCTGTCTGTCTCGCCCCCCAGTTGTTCTTCCCAGTTTATTCACACGTGAACGTGGGACTGCCGAGTCCACAAGCCACTGTCTCATCTGGTCTGCCATCTACCCCCTTGCCTGCCCTGGTCCTCCAGCCACTGCCTTGCTGCGAGTGTCTCCACCCGGTTGCCCATCTTCGCCCCTCCTACTGGTCTGGATGAATGTTTCTTTTTTATCTTCTTGGTTGTTGGACTTCCATACAGTTCAATTTTCTTTCAGTTCTGGTTGTTTTTTTGTTTTTAAATTTGTTGTTATCCTTCTTTTGGTTGTGTGAGGAGGCACACTGTGTCTACTTATGCCTCTATCTTGGCTGGAAGTCCTCTCCAATTTGTTTTTCATTGTCATTTTATTCAACAGCTTCCTTCCTTATTTATTTTTCTGACTTTCTCATAAGTTTATTACCAAACCACCAAATAGGCAATGCACAGGATATGTAGAAAACCAAGACTATAAATCAGTAGCATGAGTGCCCTGTTGAATTTTGCCTTTCACAAAAGAAGGCCTGAGCATCAGTGACCTTGGCCACCTGGAAGAAATGAGGAATCAAGTTTCATCTCTACTTCAATAAATATTATTTCCTTCTTCCAGGTGATGAGATGGAGGCTGTTTGGAGCTTGGAGGTGACAGTCTTGAATTCTGTTTCTAGAAAATTCATGTTATAAATATGATCAAGAACATCCTCACCTTTATTTACAATTGGCCCAAATATGTGGTTATGTGTCTAAGTGACAGCCAGTAAGGAAATCAGTATTGACTCCATGCTCAGCCTCTAACATGCTTTACCACAGAATGCATGTTTAGTTGGACTTGGGGGAAAAGCATTAACTCATCCTGAATTAAGAAAGCTTTGTGAATGACTAGAAATTTCAGGGTTATGTTTATATGTATTTCAAAGGTTATATTTTAAAATGAAGGATAATTTAAGATTAGCTAGCATTCCTTATTAATCTGCAGCTATTTTAATGAAAAAAATGAAAAGGACAACCTGTTCTCTTCTTAGAACAGCCGTGTCAATTTTGTTTATAAATTATATTAAATCTAATTTTATATAGGTTTGTTTGGGATAATTTTTAAGTAGATAATATTAACTAACTTAGAATAAGTAAAGGACACTTGTGGCCCGAGAGGGCATAATTTTAGTGGCATTTCTAAAAACCTGATCATACTAGTTTATACAATAACTATACTTAGACTAAAACTGCAGGTACATAAATATAGAAAGTAAATACATAAAGATATTTTATAAATGTATTAATATGAAGTCACCATTGTACTTAGATACAGAAAATGAATTTCATTATAATTATTCTACTAAAGGTAGGATCTATTATAAAATAAACAATCTGCTCTTAATTTTTATGTTTAAATCTTGGGATGATTTGAAGTAAGGTTATTAATCTACTAACATATTCTTTGAGTCTGCTATTATAAGTATCATGGCCTTGCTAATTTTATTCTGTGATAACTGAAGTAAGTATGTGACAGAAGTTCAATACAAGGCCGAACATTGTTTTTCTCATTATCAGCTGGAAAGCAAAAGCATTGACATGTGAGTTGAATACTGGAATCTCTGGTGTGTGTGGTGAGAGTGGTAGTGGAGGTGGTGAAGGTGGTAGAAGTCATGGTGGTGTGTGTGTGTGTGCGTGTGCGTGCGTGCATGGGTATGTTCCAAGAGTCATGTTATTCAAAATGACTAGTTCATGAACTATGTGTTGCTGGTCACAATGAGATAAGAACAAAAATTGAGAGTATTCAGAAACCTTTATTGCAATTGGACAGAGTAAATTTAGGCCTGTTGAATCTAATACAAATTTGGGTTTGCATATTTGTTTCAGTTATTTTTGTTTCATTTATCTAAGAATTAATCTTAAAGTTTGCAAAAGTTTTGGTCTCTGATAGATTTGAAATTAAAAACAAAACAAAAGCAGGCAAACTGGTGTAAACCACAAATGTTTTGATTGTGCTGGTGAGAAACCTGTTACTGAGGCAGAAAGGTAGTATAACTTCTGATATTCCATAGGCATGGTTAATACTATGGCTCATGTTAAATCGAGCTTTCCTATTTCCTTAGGTAAGCCATATACCCTAACCCTTCCAACATAACTATACTGTCCTATTTATTTTTGACATTTTGATTTGCTCTTTCCTAGAATGGTTTTGCAAAGAAATAATTCTTTGGAATAATTCATTTATTCAACTGTTATTTATTGAGTATCTTCTGTGTACCAGATTCTGTTGTAAGCACTGGGAATTCAGAAGTAACAGAACAATACCCCTGTTCTCTTCTAGCTTATATGAAAAGAATTAAAAAAATAAATATATGTGTATACACACATTTATGAACTGCAAGGTGGTTGGTAGGTTCCAAGTGTCATCCAGTTCCACTTGGGCTACTGCTGTATCCATGCTCTACCCTATGGATGTTAAGCTCAGTGTTGATGTGGTTTTGTGTCTGAACCCTGTGTCTAACAAAGTCAGAATCCCCAGGTGACAAATGTGGGTGTTTCCCTTAGGGCCGTTAGTGTTTCAGCCTGGCCTCTTTGAATTGTTGAAGATGATGAAAGAAGTACAGCCTCAGAGACTGGAGGAATCCTGGTATTCACTGTCCTAGGTTGCTGTCCCCTTTTTGGAAGCCATTAAATAGATGAGTGTGTTTCTTTGGTTTAGCACGAAGGACTATTTTCTATAGCAGGAAAATGTCCCGATACTAGGAGTCTAGGATACAGCGTTGCAGAGATGCTAACCCTCTGAAATTAGGTTAGTGTTTTGTGTATGTATACTTTTCTGGGCTGGGGGTCCCTAGCTTTCATGAGCTTCCTTCTACATGTAATTCATGACCCCAAAGCTGAAGAATCATTGGTGTACAGTGGCCTCACAGTCTTTTTCAGTTTGGTGCCTAATGTTTACATGATTTTACCTCCTTCTGTTCTCCCATGGGTTTTCTTGTATAGCTGAGCTGGCCTCCTCACTGTTGCTCCAAGGTGGAAACACCGTCCCACCTGGGTGCCTGACTCTAACAAAGCACAGAGGTCATCTGTTTTGACTACCGTATGAAAATTGTATCCCTCTTCTGCCCCTCTCTTGGTTCTTGGTGCTTTATTTTTGCCCCTAGCACTTACTACATTTAACATCTTATATGGCTTAGTTATTTATTGAGCTTTTTTTCCATATTTCTTTCCCCATTCCCATGCTCCATAGAAGTGGGGATTTTTGTCTCTTTGTTCATTGCTGTATCCCCAGCACCTTGAACAGTGTCTGGCACATAGTACTCAATAAATGTTTTATGACTGAATGACTGAATGAATGAATATGAGATCTGACTCTCCATTTCAGAGTGTACAACATGGAGCTTAAATTTGGCCAATTTAGCTGAGATTCCTCACGTTGTATATTTTATCCCATTGGTTGCAGTTTTATAAATCTCAGTTCTTATGTTGCTATAAATAAGCTTTCCATTTTCAAATATTCGCATGCGGCATTTTCATCTTTTTCTTACGGACTTTTGCTGTTTGTTTAATCTTACTTTACCCTAGCCAAGGGCCGAAGTAATTTTAGGACTGTATAAATATAACTACTTAACTGTTACGGAGTTGAAATTATATTCGGCCCTTTGAAGGCAACTGGGAGGCTGATGTTGCCCCTGGTGAAAAGGAGTTTGACACCCCTGCCCTAGACCATCAATGCTTTCATAGATAAGACCTTAGGCAACCTATCTGACCTCTCTATCTCCCAGTTTCCTCATCTGTAAAATGGGAATAATAATATGTTATCTTACAAGGTTGTGGTGAGAGTGAAATGACATGATGCACAGGGCCTGGCATAAGTATTGGCTGCAGTGATGCTGATGAAGATGTAAGTGTCTCATGGCTCAGCATAATGTCTGCACACGGCAGGCACAAAGTAAATGGCAGTTGTTAGTTATTTTACTGTTTACTCCTCCCACTATCACCAGCACTAGTGACATGGCTCCAGACCAGCATCAAAGAGTGGGGTGGCAGCAAAAATTCTAGTGAAGCCTAGGGTTGTCTTCCCCCATTCCCTTCCTTCCCTTCTCCTCCCCTCCCCTGCTTTTCCCTTATATCTCTTTCTGTCCTCTTCCCCTTTCTTCTCTGTGGAGGTAATAAACTGCTTCTCTCCCCTTGCTGTGCAGTGGGAAACCTATCAGGTTTCACATTTGTTCTTTGCTCTTCCAGGAGACACTGGCTGTCACCGTCATTGCAGTACATGGTCTTTTTACAACATTCTGTTTGAATAGACAGCAATAGGTAATTTGGGTCCTTGAGATGTATTCTCACATATGTTTTTCACAACAATCTTGATTTCTGGCACAGTTTTCATTTTTTGGAGGGCATTCAAGGAGTTGCCTAGGATATCTGTGAATACCTGGGTTATTTGTTTTCTGTCTTTTCCCCTCAGTGCCAGGTTAGTAAAACTCCCCAGATATGAAATATAATAAATCAGAAAATTGTATTAAATATATATTTATTATGTATATTTATCTATATATTTATTAAGTACATATAAAGTATATTTTAAGTATATATATCTATTTATATATACATTATTATTTTTTATATGTAAAGCACATAAAATATATTTCTGGTCTGTCCGGAAAGAGTTCAGAGATTGTTCATATAATGAGAACCGTTTGTGAGACATCCATGTAACCTGGCAGCCGAGGAGAGTGGACTGTCATGTACATGTGTGAACAATGAACAACGATGACTTCACTGTACTAGTCAGTGAGGGTGGTAGACACCGTTTAGTGAGCATGTGTACCATGTGGCTATTGCATTCAAAACAACTGAGTAAGCAGAGCAATGAATTTGCATCAAATTTTGGGTTAAGCTTGAACATTCCTCTACGAAAACCATTTGGAAGGCCGAATGTGATTCAGAAGGCCACAACTATGGGCAGCTGATGACTGGCAGCTTCATCATGACAACATATCTGCTAAGGCATTACGTCTCGTGCAGACTTTTTTGGGTGAAACATCAAATCACCCAAGTGACTCAGCCCCTCTACAGCCCAGATTTGGCATCCTGTGACTTCTGGCTTTTCCCAAAACTAAGATCACCTTTGAGAGGGAAGAGATTTCAGATTGTGGATGAGATTCAAGAAACCGCTGATGGCAATTGGGAGAACTGTGTGAGGTCCCAAGTTGCCTACTTTGAAGGGGACTGAAGCATCATTGTCCTGTGTACAGTGTTTCTTGTATCTTGTGTCTTCAATAAATGTCTTTGTTTTTAATATTACATGGCTGGATACCTTCTGGACAGACTATATATATGGCTTTCTGTGAAACAAAATGGTATGCTGAAAGGTGAGCTGTAGAAAAATTAATATTAATCTGGGGGAATGTAACAAATTCCATGACAGGAGGGAGAACCATATTGTGGGAGCTGGGAAGAACCTGAAGTGCTTCAGTGCCCTGAGACTGTGAGCTGAGTGCTGCACAGATTCACGTGTGTCTAGCTTTCCTTAGTGCTACCAACAGTCTCCCAAAGCAATTGTCCCCATTTATGCTTCCATCAGCAGTGTCTGAGAGTTTTGAGTCTTCTCTGTTCTTGACAATATCTGGCTACTTTTGTTGTATAACAAATCATGTTAAAACATAGTAAGTGAAAACAATAGCTGCCATTTTATTATCTTCCTTGGTTTCTGTGGGTTAGGCATTCAGGAGGGCTGGCCTGGAAGTTCTGGCTTGGGGTTGCTCACCACAGTGTAGAGAGATTGTGGCTGCCAGACCTGAAGGAGGAAGACATTGGTGGTCAGTTTACACACCTTCTTATCATTTTTTTTTTTTTTTTGTACTCCAAGGGACAGGGCCAGACTAGGATGAGTGAGCCAAGAGAGTTAGAAGTTCTGGCCCTGCGAATGAATGAAGTGAACATTTATTGAGCATCTACTGTGAGCTAAGCTTTGTGCTGATGCTTTACTATGATAGGTTTTTATTTCCCTCATCATGATCTTTCCTTCAGAGGTAGCTTCCTACACAAGCCTTTCCTTAACACCAATGTATTTAAATATACTTTCCTCTATTTTTGTCTTATTTCTCAACTCATTACATTCATAGTTCTTTTCTATATTCAAACTGTGTATGTAGTTTTTAACTATGTTTTATTGTCCACTCACTTTCTCTCAACCCCTAGCACTGGATAGTGGATCTGCAATAACCAGGAACCCACATCTTTTGTGCACTACTGTTTACCTAGGGTTGCTCAATACAATATAGGACACTATGAAATTTGAATTTTAGATCAAAATGAATTATTAAGTATGTGCCACATATGGAACATTTTAAAATTATAAATGAATTTCAAATACTTAAAACTATATCCTTAAAA
>VMDR010015011.1:0-22839 GCA_007922815.1 Macrotus californicus | reverse complement strand
GCCTCTCCTTGTTTTTTTGAATTCTTGTTTCTTCATTGTGTTCTGGTTGAATGTTTCTTTCTTTCTTCTGGTCCACACCATTGATTTGAGTCCCGTTTTTCTTCCCATCATTGTTGGTTTCCTGTACATTTTCCTTAATTTCACTTAGTGTAGCCTTCATTTGTTCATCTAATTTGTGACCAAATTCAACCAAGTCTGTGAGCATCCTGATTACCAGTGTTTTGAACTGTGCATCTGATAGGTTGGCTATCTCTTCATCACTTAGTTGTATTTTTTCTGGAGCTTTGATCTGTTCTTTCATTTGGGCCATTTTGTTGTCTTGGCGCGCCTGTTACGTAGTAAGGGGCGGGGCCTTAGGTGTTCACTAGGGCAAGGCAGCCACGTTGCTGCGTTGTGACGCTATTTGTGGGGGAGGGGTCCGAGAGGGAACAATGTCACTTGCTCTGCTCTCTGCTGGTTTCCAGTCACTTTCCCCGCTACCCACAATCAAATTGGGCCCTTCTGGCGCTGGTTCCTGGGTGGGTGGACTTGTGTATATTCTAGGACCCTGTGGGTCTCTCCACTGAGCTCTCCTGTGAGGCTGGGAGTTTCTCCTGCTGCCATCACCTCAACCCCCACAGGAGTTTTCAATCAGAGGCCCAGAGGCTTTATTTCCCTGTGCTGGAACTCTGGGTTGGGTGGTCTCTCTTGCTCCCCAGTTGTTCCTCCTGGCTTATCTGAATGTACGTGTGGGATGGCCCGGTCCTCCAGCTGCCACCTTGCCACGAGTCCTCTCTGCCTGGCTGCCCGTCTCTGCCCCTCCTACTGGTCTGGATGAATGTTTCTTCTTTAACTCCTTGGTTGTTGGACTTCCATAGAGTTTGATTTTCTGTCAGTTCTGGTTGTTTTTTGTTTTTAAATTTGTTGTTGTCCTTCTTTTGTTTGTGTGAGGAGGTACAGTGTGTCTACCTATGCCTCCATCTTGGCCGGAAGTCCCCTGATTCACGGTATTGTTTTTTAATGGTTGCCACCATGTTTGTATACCATCTTTCTAAAAGCACTTGAAGCACTTTTTGATCTTCCAAGTTTTAAGTGTTTAGCATCAATCACATGTAAGTTCTACAGTATTTGTGCGAGATGATCAGGTTAACGCCTCTGGATGATTCCACCTCTTTTTTGTTGGTTGGTTGGTTCAGCACATGGTGCTGTGTGTTTATTTATCACACACCCAGTGATGTGTCTGTTGACACAAGGTTGACACAGAGCGGGCCGGAGTGACATTGGCCCTCATTGCTTTTGATTTGTCAAGCTATAAAAACACTAGAGTAGTAGTGGATTGTAAACATTTTCAAAACGTGTAAAGTCTACTTAGTGGGTCACAGTAGTGTTTTTATGGAACAAAATAGAAAAGCTTTGCACGTTGGAAGAATAATTTTTCATTGAGCTTTAATTCTTGGAGATGTATGTGTGGTAAAAAAATAGAATGTTTTTCTTTGTGGTTCCTGGTCCAAAAAATTTAAGACACTATTATATAGTATAAGTTCATCAGTAAATAGATTATGCTTAGACGTGATGTTCAAATTTGGGAATTTCAGCAACCTAACCTCGATTAAGTTTACTGGTTGCTCCGATTAAACACAGGCAGCTGGTTTCATGTGCTCCTTAGCACTAATGCCCATTTCTGGACACTAACCTGTGCTGGCCACTTGGGCTCTTTCCAGGTGGGATGGTGTTTCCCAGCCAAGCCCAGCCTCTCTTTCATCAGGGTCCCTTCTACTAGGCCAGGACCTCCACCCCCACCCCAAATTTCCATGAGAGCGGTAGAGAGAGGTCCCTCCCTCTAAACCTGACTGTTCTTCCCACAGGTGAGGACAAACCCCACCACATCAATCATATTTCTGCACATGAGGATGAGACTGTTCATAGGAAAGGTGTCTCCCCAAGACAGAGGGTATCTCAGCTTTCCTGGGTAACTTTGTTTTCATTGTTGTCATTCCTTTTTTAAGTTTCCTGGCTTCTCTTTGCTCATCATTTCTACTTCCTCTTAACCTGGACTCATTTGTGACTCGTCATGCCCTTAAATGCCTCATCTATGCGTTCTTTCTCCCATTTCTCCCAATTCAAACCCTTCAGAGAGAGGGAGAAACTAACCAACCAAGCTTTCGACCTTTCCCTCTGTGGAAAACAGCTTTTGACGCCAACTCCTCTGGGGGATCATGACAGCCTGTGGCTCAGGCACCCTTGGTCCATTCAGCTGTGGGGAAGGCATCGCACAGTAGAAAACATGGCTTCTGAGGGTGCTCTGTGTTCATGAGCTGGGGACTAGGCTGTTTCCTTTGGGAAGATCTGAGTCTCTTAAAATCACAGAATCACAGAATTGGGAGGATCAAAAGTCATGTGGTCTAACCCTCTGTAAACAACCTCCCTATCAAGTGCCCTTTTAGCTCAAAGCTACTCAAACTTGAATGCATACAAAAGTCCCCTGGAGGGCTTATTACAACAGAGTTTCCTGGGCCCCACCCCCAGGGACTGTGCAATTTTAACATGCTCCCGCCCTCGCACTCCCCCTCCCACCATGTGATGCTCGTCCTCGGACAGCACTCTATGTAGCCTTTCTTCTTAGATATGTTCAGTGATGGTGCCCTTGCTGCCATCCCCAGAGGTTCTGCAGGATCCACATCCTGTCCCACACCTATCCCTGTCCCTGTCCTTGGCCCAGCTCCAGCACCCAGGGGGCCACTGACCATGCCCAGGTGTAATCTATACAATGGACATCTGTCTCCTTTGATTCCCAGGGTTCCGATCAGCAGATGGGCTCTGGCGAGGACACCGGGAACATCCACTATGCCTCACTTACCCACCTGAACCACTTCAGCCTCGAGGACTCCATCTATGTCAATACCCACCCCAGGCCAAAGCCCACACCTGACCCATTTCTGACTGTGGAATATTCCAGCATTGCTAAAAACAGACCCCAGCCCTCCAAGTTGGCTGCCCTGGAGGAGGAGCCCAGGATCTGAAGGCAGAAGTCACTTTACAGCGAGTACCTGTGTAAGGCACAGGGCTGCTCTCCCAGTGATAGGGTGACTTCTTGTGGCTGAGATGGTCCCATACCAGCAAGGGTCATTCTTTCCTGTGAAGGAGATGAGGAAGAGGGAGCAAAGAAAGGAAAGTCCTTACCAACCCAGAGGGGAGAAGCTTTGAGTCTAAGAGTTTTGATGGGCAGGCTGTGGGGACAATGAGGGGCTTTCTGGAGACATGTCCACTCCCCTCCACAGGGTCTGGGAGGAATGTGACTAAGACTGAATCCATCTAGACAGGATATGGGACCCAGTGCCTCTGACTAACCCAATCTTTATCCCCTCTCTGAATCTCACTTCCTTCCTGACCAGGGGCTATGAAACACTTCTGATGGATTATGCAAGTTCCTCTACTGGTGACTGTCCCTGTGAAAGTCCCCTTCCTTAACTGTCCTCTCAGAGCCTCAAAGCCAGGCTGGAAAATTCTATCTCTGCTACCCTAGCCCCTCTTCTTCTTGACCTGATTCTAATCCAGCCTCATGAATGACCCTGCCAGGACATTGGCAGTGCCTGTCGCTCAGGGATCCCCCTAATCCTTGGTCTTGCCAGGCAGGATGGGGTGGGGGAGCTTCTTCCCTACTGCAGCCCACAAAGCTCCATCAGAACTGGCTTGGGCTCCTCTGCCTTCCACGGTAACCACGATCTCTCTGCTAATTGTGTCTCAGTCAAACAGCTGTTGAGAGAGGCTTCCTGCTTTCTTGAAGTACACATTCACAGGGCCCTTCTGGAGCCAAGGCCCCCAAAGAGTGACTCTGAACCCTGGGAACTCTAGGCCACCTGGGTAGAAGGGTTGTGTCCTGCCACATTATGGGGAAGATGGCTTGGAGTTGCAGATCCATCACTTCTCAAAGGTGACATTAAAGGTCATAGAATCCAACTGCCAATGGAATGCCAGAACCCCTCTGTGAAATTCCAGTGCGCCCTATGCTCTCTGCTGCCATCTCTCCAAGGACTGGGAATTCACCGCCTTCTGCTCGGATGGCTTGTTTGTGACTCTTTCCCTTAAGCAGTACCTTGCTTGCCTTCAGTCCCAATGGGATCTCTGCCCACAGGATGGAACCTGAGGGTCAGGCTGTGTCACAGCCAGAAAGGAACAGAAGGGTAGGAGAGAAGGGGCCTGCAGTTTGAGGCCTGCAGGCTGGTGTGAGAGGTTGAGGTCTTCTTCTTCCTGGAGGAAGGTGGCTTAAGTGCCTGTCGTTTGTGACGTCTCTGCTGATATCACCCGCCTTCCAGGTTCCCAGCATTGAGGATGTGGTTCCTCCCCAGTCTGTGGTTCCATGGAAGTGTGATCAGCAGAACTGCAGGGCCAGGCACTGGGGTGAGGGAGGCGGGGACCAAGGAGAGCACAGGATACTCTGAGCATCAGCTTGGCTCTGCAGGTCTCAGTGCTGCCTTTCCTGCCAGAGTCTTTCTCCTACAGCCAAGATCTGACCACTAGAGGTGGGCCATTGCTGTACCCTGGCCTCCTACCTGACCCGACCTTGCTTTGGAAGGTCATTGACATTGACGTGCACCTCATTGACCTCTGGTCCTTCATGGTTCCAAGCTCCTGGCAGTGCCTCTGCTCTTGGTCTCTATTTTAGGCTACAGACCCACTGAGAAAACCCCTCTTCTCATGGTCTCTCTGACTTGGGCTTCTTGCTGGCATTGCTCTGGCTGAAGCATCAGGATGCATATAAGGGCTAGGTTCCTTACAAACTGCCAAAACTCAAAGGATGTGTTCAGACTAGAGATCCTGGAG
Source organism: Macrotus californicus (assembly GCA_007922815.1). Classification (NCBI taxonomy): domain Eukaryota; kingdom Metazoa; phylum Chordata; class Mammalia; order Chiroptera; family Phyllostomidae; genus Macrotus; species Macrotus californicus. The sequence goes on along the minus strand of VMDR010015011.1, from coordinate 18,039 downwards.
TTACAGTCATTAGACAACTACTACTGGGGCTTGTTGATTGCCAGGCACTGCCTAGGACTAGGAATACAGAGATTAATTCTCATAAACCAACATTTATGGAGTCCTTCTTATGGGTCACATTCCTTCACATGCATTAATGACTTGAACATCCCTCTAAGGCACAAGTGACAAACACGAGGCCCGTGGGCCAAATCCAGCCCTCCACCTTATTTTATCCAGCCCGGCACCCTGTTTCTACATGGCAGCAGTGTTGAGCTCCTTGTCCCTAGTTAAGGAGTAGTTACATTTATACAGTCCTAAAATTACATTGGGCCCTTTGATGGCAATCACATGAGGCTGATGTGGCCCCTGGTGAAAATGAGTTTGACACCCCTGCTCTAAGGTAAGTACTTTCTCCCATTTTACAGATGGAGAAATTGAGGCACAGGGGGGTAATTTCCCAAAGTCACAGAGCTAGTAAATGGTAGATCCTAGATCCTGAAGTTTTAACCACAATGCTTCTAGGTCCCTGTTCCTGTGAAGAATTCATTGGTGTGTGTGTGTGTGTGTGTGTGTGTGTGTGTGTTCACACATGTGTACACGGTGGATAGACATATGAAAAAATAGTGACAATACAAAGCAATCATGGCTACAGCTAGAGGAATGCTAAAGGCGCTAGAGGTGTATGGGGAGGCCATGACCTTTTCTGATGGAAGCCTCCAGAGGCCAAGAAGCGGGTAGCAGGAGTGTGGCTTGAGTTGGCTAGGGAGTCAAGGGGAGAGATTCCTGATTAATCAGTGGCCTCACACAAGAGAACTTGGGTTTCTCCTGCCCACCCTGCCCCAGAGGGAGGGCACAAGTGCCTATCCATATGGGAAAAAATTAGATTCCTGCCTATGTCTTACACAAAGATCAACTCCAGCTGGGTTATAAACCCAAATGTCATTAGCCAAACAAGAAAATATTTAGACAAAAATATAAGAGTTTTTATGATTTTAGAGTACAGGAAGATTTCTTCAACAAGACATCAAAAGCACAAACCATAGAGGGAAAACGTAATGTATCTAACTATGTTAATTTGAAAAACTTGAGTATAAAAGAAAACACCAGAAATGAAGGGAAAGTTGAGCCACAGGCAGGGAAACAGCACTGGCAATGCATATAACTGATAAAGGGTTAGCAGCCAGAATTTATAAGTCAATTAAAAGGCCAAGCCATTTTTAGTTGGCAAATTGTAGGTAAAAAGTTCACGAACAAGAAAAATTAAAAACAAATGCACATAAACAATGTTCAACTTCACAAGTGTTCAAAGACATTCAAATCTCAACTAAATACATTCATACCCAGCATACTGGTAAAGGACTTCAAATTTGTCTGTAATGTTTTATTTAAACATATATATAGGGGTAGGAAAAAGTAGGTTACAGTTGTTCATATGGAAAATAATACAATAATAAATAAATAATAAGACAAGAATAAACTCTCCTGCTACTCACAACTGTAAACCTACTTTTGCCCACCTGTTTCCAAAGTTAGATAACCTCAAATTTTCTAATTCTGAGAATCTGTGATAATAATCACAGGAAAAAATCTAGTTCTGTGAATGAATTCAGGCACTTCAAATGGCACTGTTTTCTATAAAAATGCATGTAAGACCACTGGGTTTCTGTCACGTTAGAGACCTGGGTAACAGAGGCGACAACAGAATAGCGCTGAAACATGGCACTGATGCACACGCTGCTGTTGCGTAAGCTGCTGTGAAATTCCACCTGACACCATGTAAGAGACAACAGGAGCTCTTTGTGTCCTAGATCTGAACTGCTTTTTCCTCTTTTTCTTTTCTTCGTTTTCAAATATAGCGAAATATTTAGATTTGACAAAGTTGGCTGATAGGTGCGAGAGTTAGGTGCTATGGGGAACCTATTCGTGTGTGATGTGACCCATGACTCAGCTCTGGTTCTGAATGCAGTCCAGGCATGCATGGTGTGCAGATAACATCTGTGGATAGGTTTCCTGTGGGGAATCAGGCCTGCATTGTCCCTAGGCCGCTTTGAAACTTGCTCTTGCAAAGACTCCCTCACCTGGGATGGAGACAGCAGAAGTTTACTGAGACTTGTGCTAGACTTCCCAAGCATGAATGTAAACAGCCCAGCCTTCTCTCCTTTACATTTGTAGATGACTTTTCTCTTTGAAGCTACTGGCGACTTTCTTTCTTTTGTTATGGTAACCATCTAAAGTGAACCTGTGCATAGCTAATGAGAACCAACCTGGATGTAATGTACCTAGAGTATCAATAAAAGCCTGTTGAGGCAGGAGTGAGGGATTTTTTCTCTCTGAGAGATCAGCCACACATCCCTTTTCTCCACGAGATTTCTTTAGTCCGCGTGAATTTGTTTGTCACTTGTCCAGGGAAATAGGACAAGCATTCCACAACAACACGCGGTCCTGCTGGACGAGACCGTGACAAGGTGCATTATTCTCTATACTTTTTCTGAATGCTTAATGTATTTCTGAATTAAAAAAAAACCCCAGCTTTTGAAAAAGGCCAAGCAAGAGCTGATGTGGTATTCCCAGGGTGCTGGCTTAGAGAAGAGGGCTGGGGGCACCGCTTAGCTTGAGGAGAGAGCTAGAGCCGGGAGGGCAGCAGAAGACTGGGGATGGATGTGGAGGACAGAAAAGGGGAGTGTCATGGTCCCAGTCTGGTGTGGAATGTAAGTGAGAGGGAGCAATTGAAGGACAAACAGAGATGTGTAGCCAGTCTGGCTAGGAGAGGCCTAGTGACCAGTGACAGGGGCAGTTAGAAGAGAGAACCAGTTTGGGGAGGAAGTTAGGAGACAGTGAGTTTGGGTTTAGAAGCATTTAGAATGGTGGGACAGCTAAACGTAAGCAGCTAGAGATGAGAGTCTGGAGATGAAAAGAGAGATCAGGACTTAGTGTCGCTTGCTGACCCCGAGAAAAGTGGCCGGAAGAACTCTGACTCTTGGGATAGTTTTGTTTAGGTGATAAGAGAAAGACAAGGATTCAAGGAAAAAGACAGAGAAGAAGCAACCATAGAAGTAGGAGGAATACTACTATTTCACTGTGCATCAGTCAGGGTAAGCTGACTGTTGTAACAAAAAACCAAACCTATGAAAAGTTTATTTCTCAGCCCTGTCACAGTACAGCACAGGTTGGTGAGGAAGCTCTGCTCCACATGGGCACTCAGGGACTCAGGTACTTTTCAAGTAGTTATGCTCTAGTGTCTCAGAGCCCTCTGCTGCATCCTCGGCATCTGGGCAGCAAATGAGAGCAGAGGGAGAGAGCATGGGCAATTGCACAGGAGGCCTTATGGGCCAGGCTTGGAAGGGGCAAATGTCATTTCTTCCAGAACTCAGTCACCTGGTCACCTTTAACAGCAAGAGAGGCTAGACAATGTAGTCTAGCTGTTTTCTCAGGAGGAAATAATTTGGTGAACAACTACTTAGTCTCTTCCAAGAGTCAACACATAGTGAAAGAAAAGTTTCCAATGTAAATTATAAATCTTAAGGCAACTTCCAAGCGTTCAGAAATTTGGCTGCCTTCTCCCTCCTGACTTCTGCCACCTCCTCATGCTTGACCTTCTTTTTCCCCCAAAATCTTACTGGATTTTCAAAACAAGCCCCTTGGTCCACCCACTGCAGCTGTCACATGTATAACCAAGACACAAGCTGGACTTCATGACACTCTTGTCTTTTGAAGAGTTTCATTTGAGGACATCCAGGCTGCAACCAACCACAAGTCATCAGAATAATCTGAAACTTTACTCTGTTCTTTAAGGAAACACACACAAGAGCACACTTTTAAGTCCACATTTACCTTGCTGTCAATACCTGTTGGCTACCTTTTCACATCTCCCCATCAAGTCTCACCTTGAGCCGGTTTTCCTGGCTCTTCAATCCTTTGCCCACCTGTTGGTGGTCTTGGGTGTCTGCACTGATGTCATGTCCCCTTGGGCCAAAAACAGAAATCAACAAGTTGGGCCTGAGTTTGGAGAAAGTATGGATCCTCCATATCTCTCTGGTCCCTCATATTTTAGTCTTGTCTTTTGGGAGTTGGGATGTTTGAGTTTGTTGCAGATAGTTTGGAGATGTGGGGCAGGAGACTGACTACAGGTGGATTCTGCTACATGACAATGGCCTTGGAACACAAAAGCAAGGAATCACAAGCTGAAACTTACTACGGCTTTTGAAGTATTTAGATTCGATTCCTAAATGCTCCACAAACCATTAGCATTCTTAAGAGACACTAGTAAGTATCATGTGAAAATAACCCATACTAGTAATCTATTTTCTCCAACTATTTGAATATAAAGAAAAATAAGTTACGCTTATCATAATCTGCAAGAGTTAATTCTTAGAAACTCTCTTAATATCCATTCATAGGAGGTTGACTAAATGGATTATGCTATATCCACACCAAGGAATATTATATAGACATTATAAAAAGGAAGTTAAACTATATCTGTTGGTATGGAAAGATGACCCAGATATATTAAATGAAAAAATACAAGCTACAAAATAATATATCTAGCATGAGCTCATTTGTGTTTGTGTTTCTGTGCATGACCATTGGGAAAAGATTAGATGAGCATACACCAAAATATTACCAGCGGCCGTCTTTGGGAATGGGATTAGAAGGTAGAGGAAGAGTCCATTCAGACCTAAGTCTAACTTCCACCTTTTGAGAAAATTCCACATTTCTCTGGATCTTAGTTACCTGGAGCAATAATATTACTTATCTTGCAGGTAATGATATAACACAGTTAAAGTGTTTAGAACAAGGTCTAGCACATAGTAAGCACTCAATAAATGCTTGTTTTTTTTAAGTGGTTGAATTATAGACAACTTTCACTTTATTAGAGTAAATTATTATATATTTTTTCACATAAAAAGAAATTCAATATAGTTTTTAAAAGATGTTTTAAAGGCTGAACACACTATATATCGCTATTCTTATAATAGACATAATCTCTCTTTCAAGTTGTGCCCCACCTAAGTGTGGCAGGTAATCCCGGGGAAAATTGCCCGTGGCTTGAAGGTATGATGTTCCAATTGCCGAGTAACTGTTGATAACATTAATGTATGTCATCTACTTAATAAAGTGCTGTTATAGCTTCGGTTTTATCATTTCAACACTAGATCTGTGAGAACCTATATTTTGCACCCAATAATTTGTCTCTAGGTCTGTTTTTGTCTTCTTTTCTAATCCAGCCACAAATAATGACCCCAGAGCTCCAGCTGACATCTCAAAGTTTCAAAGGTTTTCATGGTCAGAGGATGTTAGAAAGGGCTGAACTGAATGCACATTAATCTCAGGATTTATTAGTTTGATGATCCCTGATTGCCCCACCCACTCGGGGTGCAGGGGAAAGAACTGTGGCCTCACTCAGGCAAGGGTGTTACAGGGAAACAGCGCCACCCAGTGGGGCCCTCTCAGTGCTGGAGTGGGAATCATCCTGCTGCAAAAACTTTTCTTTCTCTTCAGAAAGGCTGCAATTCTCTAATAATCTCCTTTCATTTTTAAGGCATTATGTTCCCAGCCATGACAAGACCAACCTGCACTGAGCAAATTCTGGGGTCAAAGCCTGGATCCCCATTTCTATCCGGATGGACATCCTGACTTCTCAGCTTATACTCATATTAGATGCCCAAATGTGCTTTTTTGACTGAGGTGGCCAGATATGTCCCAAACGGTCTCTGATGACTCACTTGATGGCCTCCCTTTACCCCCCAAACCCACGGTATTGACTTTCTAGAATTTAGGTGCTATGGACTTACCATAACAAGATACTGCCACTCCAAGAAAAAAGAGGCAGCGCCTCTTCTGCTTATTGTACCTTCCCAGCACCTAGCATGCTGCCTGGGACATGATGAGTGTTTGGAAAACATATGTGGAATAAATGACTGTGCCCCTGGGAAGAGTGCTTCTGGCTTTCCTGTTCCTTTCTAGAAGAGTAAGAAGAATGCCAAAAGGAGAGATTCACTGTAGGCCAAGGTCCCTTCTAGGAATAAATGTACAAAAAAGGGTTTACTTGCCAATCATTTTTAACAGAGTTCTTTACAGAGCAGTGGGCAAGGATAAGGGAACCAGTGAGGAGTGCTGATGTGTATAGAGACAGGGAGCTGCTAATGCCCCAGGCTTGAACAAACAGGGAGAGAGAACAGTGTCACTGTAGCTGTGGGAAAGGGGCCCCCTGCAGGAGCTGTGGCTGCAGAGGAAAGCAGCCACCCTCTGAGCTCTTGCCAACATCCCCCTGTGGTTAGACTGCGCAGGAACCCACAGGCTGTGGGCCTGGGCCTTGGAGACCAAAAGAGCCATTCTCCTAGGAACAGAGCAGGACTGAGCAGGGAGAGCAAGGGTCGGGGTGGGCAGCAGTGGAGGATGACCAAGCACAGTGGTCAAGGATGTCACAGGCAGTAGAAAAGCCAAGGAGAAGAGGGCTGGAAGGAGGCCACTGGTGACTTCTCAGACTCAAAGCAGTTGAGTGTGAATAGCAAAGTTGACCCTAAAAAGTAAAACAAACAAACAAACAAATAAAAAAAAACATGATAAAGAAAGGGCAGCAACTGAAGGGGACATGCAGACAACTGAAGGATTTTCAGAACGGCCTAGACTGTGCCCATGTGAATATGGAGGGAAAGGTGCTGGGCGTGGGGAGATAGATGTTTAAAGAGGACAAGAGAGGCTGTAGGTGATAAAGTTCCTAGGGATTGTTGAGAGAGAAAGAGAGAGAGAGAGAGAGAGAGATCGATCATCTTGGAAAAGGAAATGGAATTTGAGGATGAAGATAAGCAGGAGGAAGAAAGATTTTTGAGAAAAAATGTATTAAAGAGGGGAAAAATAAGATACTAGCCACTTTTTTTGAACACTTAACAATGTACAATAACTTTAAATATCCAGAGAGTGAAGACAGATTAGAGAGGTAAGAAACTTGTCCGAGGCCACATAGTTGGTAATTGACAGAGCTAGGCTGGAACACAGATTTGTAATAGCCCACAGTCTGTGTGCTTAGCCCCTACTCTGTAGTTCCAGTTTCTTTCCCACTTGGCTTTCAGTCCCCACAATTTGGCCCCAGGTTAGACATTTCCCCCAACCTCAACCAGAATGTGGACCAGTCCTGATCCAATCAGGCAGTAGGTGTGAGTCCCTGTGCTTATGTCTCAGCCCTGTGGTCCTAGGATGATTCAGTGCCTGGGTCCCTGTCTCTGTCACTCACCTCCTGAGAGATGCCCAGCCCTGAAAAGAGGAGTCATTGGCCTTGGACAAGGGCTGAGACCCTCAACTAGAAAACATAAGAGGTTAAAAGGAGTAAACTGCAAGTGTCCTCAACTCTGCTGGCTTTGCCTTCCTCTGAGGTTCCTGGAAATGACTAGCTCGAGTCTGGATAGCAATGAAAAGGATTTCTTTGAAGATAAATTAGATGAAGAGAGTGTGATGCTCACGTTGGTTCCAGTTAACGAGGAGCATAATGAAGAACATCAAATGGAACCAAGTGTATCTTCAACCTCAGGAGCCAACCTGAGGATGCCTGGGACAAACAATATAGTTTATCTTCCTCAAATGAATGAACAATTCAAAGATTGCCCCAAACCAATTCTTCCCTTGCCAACCATTTTGCCTTCATTTAATAAAGTATGTTGTGATACTTTGCGGGACTGGTGCCAACAAATTAATTTGAGTACTGAAGGCAAGAAAATAGAGATTTATATGAGGCTGAAGGAACATGCTTACTCCGAAGAAAAACAGAGTGTTGCTGGAATATCACAGGAGGACACACGGCAGTTCTGTTCGAGGAAATGCAAGATGGTGACCAAGAAAACGAGGAGTAGTAAAAGTTGTAAAATGAGTAAGAGAGAGAAAGAAACCAATACAGTTGAAGTGAGAACTTCAGCTCAGGAGGCCATGCTGGCAGCATGGTTGAGAATTGCTACAAGAGCCGTACAGCCTAAGGCTGTGAATTCATGTTTCATTCCTGTTCCTGCTGAGAACTTTCTTCTGCAAACATCTGGTGTCAGGTGGTGTGTGGTCCATGGCAGACCTCTTTTGGGAGACAAAGACGGGTGGGTTCGTCTGCAGTTCCATGCCAGTCAAGCCTGGGTACCTGACACTCGCAAGAAGATGATCTCTCTCCTCCTGTTACCAGCCTGCACTTTCCCATCCCCAGACCTAGAAGATAATATGTTATGCCCTGAATGTGTTAAGAGGAATAAAAAGATGATGGAAAAATTAAGTAAAATGAAGAAGAAGAAGAAACCTTGTTTGAATACACCCACATAATTCCTTTTGGATGGGTCATGTCTCAATAAAAAATAAATGATAGAATGCTCACAGCTAAAAAAACCAAAAAAACAAAAAACCAAACCAAACCATAAGATGCTAAGAATGGGGGAACTGTCTCAGCTGGAAGTGCCTGAGAGTGATAGTACAAATATAAGGAGAGAGATGGGAGAAGGCCAAGTTTGCGAAGGGTGAGAGGTGAGGTTGGGGCTTGAAGGCAGGGACTTGGATCCAGGAAGGTTAGAACAAGTAAAACCAAGACAAGACCAAAGTGGCTAACTGGGAAAGGGAAGTCTTTAGTGGCTGCTTATCAGAAAATGACATTTGTGGGCTCTGATGTTTGAGGTCGGTGGCCAAAGGTCAGTGGGCACCACCAATTGCTCTCTCAAGCCCACTTCTCAGGGAGGGCTGGTAGGGGCTTTCCCAGACTGGACTGATGGGGTGTCTTGGTAGTTTGAGTGGTTCTCACGCCATCTGTTCCAACTGCACCCCTCTGGGAGGCCAGTGCAGGCCTGAGTGCTGGCCATGGTCCTGAGCAGACTCTGATATTTCTCTAGCCACTCAGGTTGGCAAGACTGTGAATGAAAGGATAATGAAGGATCTGAAAGAAGGTGAAGATTCTCACATATATTCTTAGGGAAGAAGGAGGAGGTGGATAGCAGTGTGTGTTTGAGGAGGGTGACAATTTTGAACAGCTGCTATAGGGAGTTTACTAGACAACCTGCAGGCATTCTGAAAGGCAGCTGTGACGTTTCAGCCAACGTTAGACATCTGGAGTAGTTTGTGTGTCCGGTCATGCTCCTGGTTCTTGTGGCTTCCTCAGCAATGGTCAATGTCATGTCTAGGAATACTGGATCTCCAAGAGACCTGAATTGCTGATCACAGTGACTAGCACATTCATAGTGGTTAAATGCATGCATTGGTGAATGATGATGTTCAGATATAATGACAGAGGGAAAGAGATCTCCGTGCCCAAGTGTGAGGTGGCAGGTGTCTTGGAACTCAGATTTAGCAAAGAGAAAGGAAGGACCCTGTGCCTGGGAGTGGGTGGAGCATAAGTGTTCTTGTGGTCAGATAAGAGGATCAGGGAATTGAACTACATTAGCACAAGCTAGAAGACAAGAACATTTCATATGCATGTGCTGGGAGGAATTAGTAAAGATTTCTTGGTGCCTGCCCTTTGACATAAGGTTTGAAGGAAGAAAAAGGACCCTTTCTTCAGGTAGAAACGAAGTGAGAAGGGGTCAGAATGGAGCATAAATGGCCTAGAAAGTAAGATAAAGATTCATGGGACTTTTCAGTTCTGTTTTTGTCTAAGATGTAGACAGCTAGACACATTTAAAATAGCAGCAAAATCATGAAATACTTAGGTAGAACTGCAACAAAATATGTGTAAGATTTGTGTAGTGAAAACTATAGGACATTGGTGAGAGAAACCATAGAATAAATAAATGAAAAGCTAACCTGTGTCCTTGGATTGGAAGACTCAATAGTGTTAAGATGTCTAGTTCACCACCTCCCCCAACTGGGCTATAGATCCAAGACAAACAAAAGCAAAACAGGCTCTCTTTTTGGTAGGAGTTGGGGGATGGGAGGGAGAAAATGACAAACTAGTTCTAAAATTTACATGGCAAAGCAAAGTAACTAGGATAGTCAAAACCATTTTGAAAAAGAATAACACAGTTGGATTCCCATACCACTTGATTTAAAGACTTGTCCTTAAACCACAGCGAGTGGTCAAGGTGGTGTGATATTTGTGAGAAGATAGACACATAGATCAATGGAACAGAGTGGATAATCAAGAAACAGATCTACCTGTCAATCGATTTGCAACAAAGATACTAAAGCAATTCAAGGGAGAAAGGGTAGTCTTCTCAACAAATGATGCTGGCAAATTGGACGTCTGTAGGCAAAAAAAAACGAACCACAAATTGTATTTTGTACCACATGCAAAATTAACTTGAAATGGATCATAGACCAAAATGTAAAACCTAAAACTATAAAACTTCTAACAGAAAACATAGGAGAAAATCTTTGTGACTTTCAGGCAGGCAAACTTTTCTTAGTAGAACACCAAAAACACAAATTATTAACAAAAAATCAATAAATTGAACTTTATCAGCATTAAATCTTCTACCCTTTGGAAGACATTGTTGAGGAAATGATCAAACTAATTAGAGACTGGAAAAATACTTGCAAATCATGTATCTGATAAAGGACTTGTATCCAGAATATATCAAGAATTCTCATAACTAAACAATAATGATAATAATAAACTATTAAAATGGACAAAAGATTTGTCCGATGGAACTTTGCCAAAGGAGATATACAAATGGCAAATAAACAATGAAAGGTGTTCAACATCATTAGGCATTAGGCAAGTACAAATTAAAGCCATAATGAGATATCATCATAAGCCTATTAAAATGACTGAAAAAGAAACCTAACAATATCAAGTTTTGACAAGGATGCAAAAATGGTGCAATCACTTTGAAAAAACAGTGTATCAGCTTCTATAAAGTTAAACATACACTTACCACATGATCTAGCACTCCCACTGGTTAGATTTTATCTGAGGGAAATTAAAACATATGTCCACACCAAATATATGTACATAAATGTGTACAGTGGTTTATTCTTAATTGCCCAAACTGGAAACAACTTAAATGTTCATCAGGTGATGAATGGATGAAGCACCTATGGTTCAGCCACACAATGGAATACTATTCAACAATAAAAAGAAATGAATCACTGAGAAATGCAACTTTGTGCATGTTGAATGTACTATGATATGTGGAAAAAAGTCAGACTCAAAGGGTACCTGCTATATCATTTCACGTATGTGACATTCTAGAAAGGCAGGATGCTCTAGGAACAAAAGTCAGATCAGTAGCTGCCAGGGCCTGGATCGGCTAAAAGGGGTATGAGGGAATGTTTTTTGGCTGATAGAAATGTTCTATATTTTGATTGTGGTGGTTGATATGTAGATTTATGAGTTTGTCAGAATTCATAGAACTGGACACCCCAATGGGGTGAATTTTTTGTATTAAATTATATGCCAATAATCCTAACTTTAAAGACCATAGAAGGATCTTATACAGTGATCTCCAGGTGGCCTCAGATCTGCATTCCCTAGGCCCCAGGTCAAGGCTGGGCAGTTGGCTCTCTAAGTGAAGGACAATCTTATGTTCATCATTAACTACCCATCTCCATGTACATTCCCTGGCCATATGGTATACGCATAGTAAGTATGGATAAATAAACGAATGGAAGAAGAAATCAGAGTGCTTGCAGGAAAGCAAAGTAGGCCCTGGTGATCTGCAGGTGGCAGGGGTCTCTTCCAGCCTATCCTGCTACTTCTGCCGGCACAGCTCAACTTCCTGCCCCTGGGAATTGCTTTGGCTCCTTCACCCCATGTTGACTCACGTGACCATTTCATACCTTTGTGCCTTTGCACATGCAGGTCCCTGTGCCTGGATCACCCTTCATAGGACCTGCACCTGTGGAAAAAGCACCTCTCACCCCCCAGATCTCCAGGAAATGTCATGTTTGCCCTGACTGGTGTGGCTCACTTGATTGGACATCATTCCACAAAGGGAAAGGTCACTGTTCAATTGCCAGTCAAGGCACATGCCTAGGTTGTGGGTTGGATCCCTGGTTGGGGCTCATGCAGGAGACAAACTATGAATGTTTCTTTCCCTCTCTTTCTCCCTCTTCTGAAGGAAGGAAGGAAAGAAGGAAGGAAGGAAGGAAGGAAGGAAGAAAGAAAGAAAGAAAGAAAGAAAGAAAGAAAGAAAGAAAGAAAGAAAGAAAGAAAGAAAGAAAGGAAGGAAGGAAGAAAGAAAGAAAGAAAGAAAATGTCATGTCCTGTCTTGTTCCATAGGATGATGGGGAGTTGAAGGTGTGTGTACACAGTATAATGGCTGTGTGAGCATGTGCCCACAGGGGGCTCCCACCTGGGCAAAGGAAGCTAAACTTGGGCAAGAGATTCCAGGAGGCCGAGAAAGTTCTCCCTCTCGCAGACAGCCCATTATTTCTTTCCCCTGCTCACTGGGATACAGTACTATTTAATTTTGTTGAATGCTTACTGTGTGTCAGGTCCTGTTCTAAAGCACTTTGCCTGTAGAAATCTGTGTTATCCTCCCAATAACCCTATGCACTATTCTTATTCTCATTTGACAGAGATAGGAACTGAGACACGGAGAGACTGGATGTGTGGCTGCACACATAGGAGGGAAGTCAGAAGGGACTTGAAGTCACAAAGTCAGCCCCAGAGCTGTGTTTTTCACCACTGCAGGAACTGAGACACAGAGAGACTGGATGTGTGGCTGCACACATAGGAGGGGAGTCAGAAGGGGCTTGAAGTCACAAAGTCAGCCCCAGAGCTGTGTTTTTCACCACTGCCACACTACAGGGATGCCAGCCCAGAGGGTGAGGGTTCTGGCTTCTTCCAAGAAGAGAAACTGTCCTCCATCCCCTGCAAGTCTGGAACCAGAGAATGGCAGGCAGTGCTGCTGCAGGAGGGTGTGAGCACGGTGGTGAGGGCAGTGATCTCTGTAGGCTCTGCAGCCTCCAACCCAGACCAGTTCCAGCCCTGTGGGGTCACCCCTGAGGGGCGGGCATAGAGGAAGGGCTGGCCTCTCTGAGGTCTGAGATCCTCAGCCTCCTGCTTTGAGGCTGCAGTGGCTGGCTCCACCTCTCCTCTCCTCCCCCACCCTGCAGCCCCTCCCTGAATCATAAAGCCAGACCCCCATCTGACTGTTGCTCAATCCCTAGGAGCTGGTTCCCGTGGGCAGCGCCTGACGTCCCTGACCCTCTCCTTTCTGCAATTTAAGGGAAAGACGAAATCTTGCACAAGTCACCCTGCATCTGCTCTCTGCAAGGGAAGGGTGACATGGAATATCTCCAGCTGCTCCTCCTGCTCTCTGTCACAGGTAGGAACCCCTTGCTCCACTGCTAGGAGCTTCTTTCCTTCCCCTTCCTTGAGTATCTGGCAGGTGGGTGGTTGGGTGGGAGAGCACTGAGCTGAAGGAGGTTGAAGTCCTCGCACATTCTGCACACCTCTCTTCCCATCCACCCCATATCCTTCCTGTTCTCCTTTCCTCCCTGGGATCAAAACCCACCGTCAGACTCTTTATGCATGTGCAGGTATAAAGAGCTGGTGGATTCTGGTCACATGGAGAGGGGAGGAGTTCTGGTGGTTTCAAACACTAGCAATTAGCTGTGGGAAGTTTGGCGGGTACTGGTCAGAGCCCTGAAACTTATGAACCACTTAAGCACAAGACTAGCCCCAGAGGAGTGGCAGGACGGAGGGAGGAAGGAACCCAACTGAGAATCTGTGTTTTGGGTGCCCCCTCCCATGCTCTGAAGGTCCTCAGCTCTGGAAATATTTCTGTCATTGAGCTGGGGGGATTGACACCCCTGCTTCTTGCATACAACTGCCTCTTCTCACTGGGGGAAGGGTGCCTTTGCTCCCCCAGAACAATACACAAACCTGGGTGAGAGGAGACCCTCCCAATGGAGCCTTGCTCCTGCAGCTTCTCAGAGCTGGGGTGGGCTGGAAGAAGGTGGGGGTGTGGCCTGCTTGGAGGCAGGGGGATGGAAGGATGGAACGGGAAGGGGCCACTGCTCACCAGGTCTCTCTGGTTCCAAAACACAGGCCACCAGGTCTGCAGTCTTATTTTTCAAGTTTCTGTCACCATAAGGTTGACCGTGGGGTGAATGGAAGAGGATCAAGAAAGAGGAAGTTGAGGCAGAGGGCTCTGGATGACTCCCCTGCAGCCCCTGTCCTGGAAGTAGACTGGTGTTCTAAGTCCATCTCCCCCACCACAAGGAGGACCCCCAAAATAGCAGCCTCATGTCTCCCCCCAAATAGCTCTGAGACAAGTCCATCCTGAAAGGGGAACAAAGCCACAGAAATAGGGAAGCTGGAAGCTAAAGGTCAGGAAGAGCAGAATGCAAAGATGGTACCAGCGTGGGCAGTGGCAGGGGAACAAACAGGGCAGACAAGCAGGGGCTGCCCAGCCCCCATGGACCAGCCCCAGGCCTGAGAGGGGCACTGGCTCTTCTCTCTTGAGGTGGAGTGGGATGGGGAGAGGTCTCATTTCCATGTGATCGGGAGAAGATATGTGGAATAAAACTGGAGGGAACTTCGAGAACAAGGGTTTTTGGAAATAGGCCCAGAGAGGGTCAGTTACTTCTTCAATGATGTTCAGCAAGTCCAACGATGATCGATCCAGACCCAGGACCAGGATTTCATGGTTCCCAATTTTCCATAATCACATTATGCCTGGACTGTGCCACCTCCTTCTAACTTCTAGAAGAACCTGAGCGCCTTAAGGGCAGGATTTCTGCCTCTTTTGTTCACTGCATATAGTAGGTATTCAACGAATATTTGGCAAATGAATGACAGAGTGAATGAATGTCTCCTCCCCAGCGTTGTTCCGAGCCCACAACACTACGGTGTTCCAGGGCCTGGCAGGCCAGTCCCTGCGGGTCTCTTGCCCCTACGACTCCTTGAAGCACTGGGGGAGACGCAAAGCCTGGTGCCGCCAGCTAGGTGAAGGGGACCCATGCCAGCGGGTGGTCAGCACCCACAGCTCGTGGCTGCTGTCCTTTGTGAAGAGGCGGAATGGGAGCACGGCCATTGCAGATGATACCCTGGGTGGCACCCTCACCATTACACTGAAGAATCTTCAAGCCCACGATGCTGGCCTGTACCAGTGTCAGAGCCTGCGTGGCAGCGAGGCCGACACCCTCAGGAAAGTCCTAGTGGAGGTACTGGCCGGTGAGTGGGCAGCTGGTGGCAACCTGGCCTTCCCTTGGGTCGGGGCTCATGGTGTCTGTGCACAGGACTACTCTCTGGCCTTTCGGGGACCCTGGGAAAACCTGGGTAGATCTTGTCCCCGCATTGAGAGCCACAGTGGGTGGTATGCAGGTTGTTCACTGCGCAGGGGGCCACAGTTCAACCCTGCCTCCTCTGACCAGGCTGTGGTCCATGGGGGCAGGCTGCATCACTTGCAGGAAGGAGACATGTCTCTGATTAGCACAAGGATCATCTGAGCTAGCTGTGGTCCTGCTTCCCAAAACAGCTTTATCCCTCTGGCTTCAGTTGGGATGTGAACACTGTAGGTGGTCTTTGAGCCATGGGAAGAGATTCATTTATTCCCTCACTCAATCACCCAACACACCGACCAACATAAATTAAGCACCAGACAGGTACAGAAAAGTAACCCAAGAAAGGCGCACTGTCTGTGTCCCTGGGGAACTCTAATTCCTTATCTAGGAATGGATCAGTCCTGCTGACTCCGCAGGGCTCCTGTGAGGCTCACATGAGATGATGGAGTTAAATGTACTTAGGGGTACGGGACAGGCCACGCCCCAGCCTCCTGCTGCTGAATTGCTTGGCATCTTCATTCCAAGCTTGACTGGGTGAGACAGAGGGTGGGGGTGAGGTGTCCCCGACCCCTGAACTTTGCACAGGGGGTGCCCTCCAGGAAAGCCTCTGCCTGTGTCTCCAGAGAGATTGTGCCCTAGAGGAGAAGAAATCTGAGGTTACCATTCTTTTTCTGACTCTCTTTTTTTCCCACCTCCTCCCCACCCCATGGCCCTCTATGGAAATGTGGCTCCAGGGTAGTATTTGTCTAAGGTGGGGAGCTTAGGGAGGACTGCCTGCCCTAAACCCCAAGCCCCACTTCCACTACCTCACTAAGTGGAAAGAGGCATAAGGGGTGAGGTGACACAAATTTTCAGCTCTGTCAGGGGGAGGCTCAGCCGACTCCCTAGAGGGTGGCAGAAAATAATCCATAGCTGGTGCAGACAGCTTGGCAGTTCGCTCAGGACTTCCGAACACAGCTGTTATTCCGCCTGATCTTCCCAGAGACCCTGTGAGATGGGAGGATGGGAATCGCAGTTACTGAGCTCCTAGAGGGTGCTAGGCACTTGCACAAAGATGTTCTCACTGAATTTGAAAAGGTGTTATTGAGGAGACGTTCCTAAGTGCCCTACTTTACAGGTGAGGAAACTGAGACTCGGAGAGGTTGACAACTTGTTCCACACAGGACTGGAGCCCACAAGCCTCCGCCTGCTCAGAGAAGTTCTCTCTGCCTTGGCAGGCTGCCTCAGGGGGAGGGCATGGAAGCTCAGCGACTCTGTCTCCCACAGACCCCCTTGATCGCCAGGACCCCGGTGAGCTCTGGATCCCCAAGGATGCCCAGGTGGAGCACAGCATCTCCAGGTACAGTGACAGGCCTTTCCTAAATCCCTGGTGGACTTCTACCCTGCAGGCCCCGGGCATGGGTTTGAGGCTGCAGGTCCCAGAACTACAAATTCCAAGGCAGTTAGAGCAGGAAAGGGCCTGGAATGATCTTGCCTAAACACCCTTCCAAACATCCAGTGTGTGTTGGCATGACTGTGCCAGTTGCTAAAATGTTGAAATTCTTTCATAAACAGTTTGCAGCTCTGAGATTCCTGAATGGTCAGCCTTCTGCACCTCCCCTGGCAGCCCTAGGACATCTCCACAATCCTATAACAATGCATGTTTTAGTACTTTGGTGCAAAACTGGGATCCCAGATCTGTTCCTTTGATGGGACCAGAATCTGTTCTGATTGGTTCTGTTCTGATCTGAGTACTGGTATTAGACATTGTAAACATGACCATAGAGCTCACATGTTCTCCCCTCAAGCACATACATACCCCTCCCCCCACTCCTTTCTGACAGGTAAGGCAGAAACTGTTCAGCAAGGAAAGGTGGTGTGTTTAAATGCACTCAGAAGGCAGACCCCTGCCTAGAACTTAGGTTTCCTGAATACAGGCTTCCCAAGGCCCCAGAGCTCCATACCAGGGATGGTGCTGGATGGGTTGGGGGGTACTCTAAGCCTTGGGAAGATCCTGGTGTGGCCACCTTGAGTCCTCCTGCATGCTCTCCTTGTTTTTCCAAGGAGCCTCTCAGAAGAGGAGATCCCCTTTCCACCCACTTCCATCCTTTTCCTCCTGGCCTGCATCTTTCTCATCAAGCTTTTAGCAGCCAGTGCCCTCTGGGCTGCGGCCTGGCATGGGCAGAAACGGGGGACATCCCCGGCCAGGGGGCCTGACTGTGACCATGACCCAGGCTACCAGCTCCAGACTCTGACAGGTGAGCTTGGAGAGCACAGTGTGGCTGGGGGTGGACGGGGCAGAAAGGGGAGGTAGGGCTGAGAGGGGAATTGTGAATACTCGGTGTGTTGCAGGGCTGAGAGACACCTGAGAGGAGAGGAGGAGAGGACCCCACGTGGGACAAGAGGCCCTGAGAGGTCTGCACACTTGCCCATCAGCCATCAAGTCTCCTGGTTCTGCTTTGGCAAATAGCCACTTTGCCTGTGCTCTGCTTCCCCTGGCCCCAGATGTGTGTGTGTGTGTGTGTGTGTGTGTGTGTGTGTGTGTGTGTGTGCATGTGCGCGGCACATGTGCCTGGGAGGTAGAAAGACCATCTACCCACTTCTAGACATTGGACATCAAACATTTTCACAAATAAATGAGACTTCATGTTTAACTGGATTGCTCTGGGGCATTGTGAAGCTCTTCTCTTTTGCTTCAGTGCCAGGAGAATAAATTTTGATGAGCAAAAAGGTCTGGCTCATTGGAACCTAGGATCTTGGATAGTATGTCCTTCCATTCTCACAGGCTCCTAACTAGCCAGTCTTTTTGTTCTTCTCTCTCCCTTTCCTGGATCTAATTACCAAGTCCTCTGCCTCCCCTGGAATTTCTCTAGCACCCAGTCCTTCTCT
>VMDR010015010.1:0-22857 GCA_007922815.1 Macrotus californicus | reverse complement strand
ACTTAGCATAGCCTTCATTTGTTCATCTAATTTGCGACCAAATTCAACCAAGTCTGTGAGCATCCTGATTACCAGTGTTTTGAACTGTACATCTGATAGGTTGGCTATCTCTTCGTCGTTTAGTTGTATTTCTTCTGGAGCTTTGATTTGTTCTTTCATTTGGGCCATTTTTTTTTTTTTGTCTTGGCTTGCCTGTTACATAGTAAGGGGCGGAGCCTTAGGTGTTCACCAGGGCAGGGCAACCCACGTCGCTGCGTAGTGACGCTGTATGTGGGGGAGGGGTCAGAGAGGGAACAATGGAACTTGCTTCGCTCTCTGCCGGTTTTCAGTGACTTTCCCCACTACCCACAGTCAAATTGGGCTCTTCTGGTGCTGATTCCCAGGTGGGAGGGCTTGTGTACATTCTAGGACCTGTGGGTCTCTCCAATGAACTCTCCTGTGAGGCTGGGAGTTTCTCCCACTGCCACTACCTCAACCCCCACAGGTGTTTTCAATCAGAGGCTTTGAGGCTTTATTTTCCGGCGCTGGAGCCCTGGGTTGTGCGGTCTGTCTCGCTCCCCAGTTGTTCCTCTCAGTTTATCCACATGTGGGTGTGGGACCGCCTGGTCTGCCAGCCACCACCTCACCCGTCTGCCAGCTGCCTTGCCTCGAGTCCTCCCCACCCGGCTGCCCTTCTCCGCCCCCACTACTGGTCTGGGTGAGTGTTTTTTCTTTAATTCCTTGGTTGATGGACTTCCATACAGTTTGATTTTCTGTCAGTTCTGGTTGTTTTTTGTTTTTAAATTTGTTGTTGTCTTTCTTTTGGTGGTGCGAGAAGCACAGTGTGTCTACCTATGCCTCCATCTTGGCCGTAAGTCCCTAGAACTTTTCCTTTATTGATCAAACACAGCTGACAACGACTCCTACCTCCAGAGATGATAGGGTGATGAAATACCACGGTCAAGTACTCTGCACAATGTAGGTACACCCTGAAGCCTGGCTCCCGGTGGTTCTTGCTGTTTCTTAGGTTAACCTCCCAGCCTCTGCTACCTGCGGGCCCCTAAGGGGAAGGAACCACAGAGGAGAGATGGGGTGGGAATCCACCCCCGATGCCAGAGGAGCTTTCCGCCTAATGGTTTCCAACAATTTTCACTTTATTACACTTTTTTTTATGTTTCTGACTGATTTGACCAAAATGTCAAGAAACCTCACATATTTTGGGTGGCCAGAGCAGCATGCCTTCCTATGCCGATCCTACTTTTAACGCCATCCCACTTTTAACGGGCCCAAATTTAATGCCATCTCTAAACAGAATGTCTATTTCTGGCCAAAAGAAGGCCCCAGAAAGACTGAACTGTCTACCTCATCAAGTGGTGCACTTGCTTGGAAGGGATACACGCGTGCTGGAGTCCTGGCCAGCCAAAAGCACCCAAGCCACTTTGGGAGAGAGCAGGCGGAAGTGAGGGCTCTGATTTTCATGTTAAGTCCTCATTTGGCCTTGGAAATGTTAAAAATAAACTTTCACCTGCATCTGATTTTCCTCTTTGTTATTGCAACTATTGTCTGTTTGAACAAAGAGGTAGCAAGATCCTCTCTGAGCAGTTCACAGAGTTCAAGCCAGAGCCCAGATCGGCAGGACACAGATGTTAATCAACAAGGGGGCCAAGCAACAGCACCACTGGGAATCCAAAAGCTTCCCCAGGACTGACAGGCCTCACTCCGCTCTCATAGGAGAGAGACCTGGGAGCTGCCTGTGCATTTCCCCCTCTGCTACTTGAGAGTACAGTGAGTGGTTGGGTCCCGCACTCCCATTATGCTCTCTTCCCACTTGCTTGCATTTTGGAGGCACCCATTAGATTTGGGGGTGGGTGGAGTTGGTTACAATAGGACAAGAAATCACAAATTAGGCTCCACAGAATGTATTGGTTACCTTGGAAACAGTATATTGTTATAGAAAGAGCCTAGGCCTGGAAGCTGGATTAACCTGGGTTCAGATTCATTCATTTTCAGCTGTGTGACCTTGAGCAAATTATTTGGCCTCTCTGAACCTCAATTTGCTTCTCTCCAAATGGGCATAAAAACACCATATTGGTTAAAGCAATGCCAGCTGCTATAATAAACACACAAAAAAGGTAATTGTCCCTAACATGATGGAAGTTTATTTCTGATTTGCCTAAAATCTAGAACATGTGTTTCTAATCTGTGGCTGCTCTTCTCCAAGAGTGGAGTTAAGTGCCTAGGTGCTTTCTTTGTCTGGCTTCCCCACTTTCTAACCATGGAGTTCAAGGTTATCTGGCTTGTAGACGTCAATCCAAAGGTAGGGGAAGATGATGGAGGAGTGTGGTGAGTGGAAGAGTTTCATGCTAAGCCTAGAAATGGCACACATCACTTCCACTCACACGCCACTGTCTCTATCACAGTTACATGGCTGCAATTAATTGCAAAGAACACTTAGAAATGAGATCCTGCTGTGTGCCCAGGAGATGAGGAAACAGGTTTGGTAAACATCTAGCTAGTCTGCCACATACGCCAACTTTTGAGAGATAATAAGGCTTAAATGAAATGATAACTATGAAAAGGGCAGCTCTCAGCAAATGTTGGTTCCTTTCTTCTTTCTCTTCCCCCATGGCCAACTTCTGCTAGAAGCAATGAGGGAATGCTTCATTGGTAATGACATACAAACCGGAGAGGCTACTGCCCATCAGCTCCTCCAACCCCACAGCCCTCCCCAGCATTCTCCCAGTTTCCAAAGCAGGGGACCCTGAAACTTGCTATTGCCCTTTCTCATCCTGATCAAGCCCTCCACCCATAGTCTTTACAGGCCCATCAGGTCCCTACCTTTCCACAAAATTGGAAGATTGCTGGTAAACACTAGGAACAGAAAATCATCCTTTTAGGAACAACTGAGGCAATTTATGTTTGGTGTCACTGTGTTTCTGTTACATTTTAACTCAATACCTGTAGGTGGGTCATGCACTCTCTCATTGCCACAGTCCCCACTATTTCCTGTTGTGCTCCATCTGGCCTGCTTCATTCAATTACCTGCCTGGCTCTTGAATATATTTAGATCTGATACCCCAATGACCTCCTACGGGCTCCCAGGTTTCCGTACAGGACTTCTTTATACTCAACCCATCACCCCTATACTGGATACAATCCCAGTCAGCCATTAAGACCCCATGGCTTCGCCCTGAGCGCACCTTGGTTCTGTTTTCTTTTTTTGTATCCATACAGGGCTTTTCCTCCCTCTGACTTGCCCACATACTGCCTTTTCCTCATCCCAACATCAGTTTCATTATTCTCTGTGTGTGCATCTAGGAGAAAGGGTTTGCAAGAAACATGTTTGCAGAAAACATCTTATCGAAATCTGAGTTTTCACAGCTTATGAGTAGGAGTGGTTTCTCCAGCTTTTGGAGGGTTGATCTTTTTATTCATTGATTGTCTTTAGAGCACACGTGGCACACACAAGGCCCGAGGGCCGAATCCAGCCCTCCACCTTGTTTTATCCAGCCCAGCACCTTGTTTCTACCTTGTGGCAGCGCTGAGCTCCTTGCCCCTAGTTAAGGACTAGTTACATTTATATAATCCTAAAATTACATTTGGCCCTTCGAAGGCAACCAGATGTTGATGTGGCCCCGGGTGAAAATGAGTTTGACACCCCTGTGAGAGAGGGGAAAGGAGGGAGGGGGAGAGAGAAAGAGAAACATCAATTTGTCATTCTACCCTACTCACTGATGCATCCACTGGTTGACTCTTGTGTGTGCCCCTGACTGGAGATCGAACCCACAGCCTTTGGTGTATCAGGACAATGCTCTGACCCACTTAGCTTTCCAGCCTGGGCTGGAGGGTTGATCTTTATGCAGGTTGGCATCTCATCTCTACAGTGTTTCTAAGAGATAATATGTTTCACGTTCCAAACAACTGAATTCTGAATGCATTTAATGACCCAGTCCTTTTATAACTTGAGAATTGCACTGATTGAAGTTCCAAAATGGTGGACGACTCGCTTTGGAGACTTCAATTTAAATTCTGGCTTTGTCACCTACTAATCAGGTGACTTTGGGCAAATTACTAAACTCTCTGAGGTATGTTTCTGTACCTGTAAAACGAGGAGATAATCTTGTTTACAGTGCTGGTGCAAAGACTTAGTGAAAGTCTACGCACATCTAGCATGGTGCTAGTCCACAGCAAACACTCCTAAATGACCATCATTATAGCTGCCATGACATAAGGAAGAATTAGGACAACCTATGGTATTTGTTAAATTATAAAGAGAACTTTTTAACATAAATTTCAACATCTAATTGACATACTTTCATTACGGAAAGCCTGAGGAAAGGGGAAACTTAATAGGAGAAAATAGAAATCCACCAAAATCTCATCTTGGCGCATTTCCTCTCAATATTTCCCTATGTACATGGATGGATACCTTACACAACTGGAATTAAGTCAGATATAACGTTATTTTACATCCAACATTTTTCACTTCAACATAATAAGCTTATTTTTTCAGTAAAAAATTCTTTAACAAATGATAGTTTTAAAGAATTTAAAATTTAAGGGCATTTTATAACTACTCAGTAATTTAAGTATCTATTCCTTTAATGCAGAATATTTAGCTTATTTCCATTTCTTTTTTTACTCTCATGAACAACTCTTCCATATAAAATCCTGGACATTTTATATTTTTATCGATATTTGTGTTTATTTACTTAAAATAGCATCTTAGAGGTAGTATTGCCAAGTCAAAGAGTGCACACATTTTTAATCCTCTTGCAACAGACAGCCAAGCAGCCCTTCAGAAATGCCATAAAACCTTATCCCCTGGGGTATATTAAAAGTCGTGTTGTTGCCTTCCTGTTCACTTCTGTGAGGAGTCCAGAAGTTGACTCCTTTGCCAAAGAACAGCTGCTTTGGAGAATGGACACTGGGGCCTGCCCAGCATGCACTTCCTTTTCCTAACAGTGCCCAGAATTCCTTTTGGGGACTTTGTCTCTGCCCCTTGGGCAGTCTTGATGGGACTCCAGACTTGGAAGGGTCCTCCAAGCGGGAGAGAGGATGATGGTGGAGAGCCAGCTGCAGGAGCCCCCATCCCTAGGCTCTGCCCCTGTTCCTAGGCTGGAGAGCAGTATGCCCCCACCCCCACTCCTAGGGCAGGCGCCTGGGGGCTCTGTTTCCACAGCAGGCCCGCCGTTGGCCTGGGATAGGGGGACAGTACTGGAGCTTTTAAACAATACCTTGTCTCTTCTTTTCCTTTCTTTAACCCCAATTTAGGCACAGAGAAGGCACGTAATCCTGCAGTGCCAGGCACAGGGAAGGTGCCCAGCACATGTTCAATGAAATAACCATGGGGGGTGACTGAGAGAGCCTGAAAGAGAGAGACTGAAGGGCCGTAATATGCACCATACAGCTGTCTCCTAATCCTTGCTCCAGAAGGCCCTGGAGAAATCTACCAGGGATGAGGTCAGAGTGACCCTTCCTCATGCTAGGATCATCCTGCCATCTAGTGGCGGGCACAGGAAGATGGGCAGGGACGAGGCCCCCAGCAGAGGGCAGTCAGGATGTGAGGAACCTGGGAACCCTAAGTGCTTGAGGCCACCAGTGGATGAGCAGATGGGGTTGGAAAGATCTGAGGGGCAGCCCATGGGCAGCTCTGAGGTTGGGGTGCTGTGTGGAGGCAGCAAGGGAAGGAATTATTCTCAATAATAATTACAGCTACTGTTTACTGAGCACTTATGATCTACCAAAGACTGTCCAAAGTGCTTTTCATACCCTCAGTCTTTGAGTCTTCCCAGCAGCCCCCTGGTAGGATGGGGAAACCGAAGCCCACAGAAGTCCAGTGACTGGCCTAGGTTCACATAGCCGGTCCGTGGCAGGGCAGGAATCCCATCAAGCCTGACCTGACTTCACAGTGTGGGTTTCTAGGAACATTTCTAGAATCACAGAGAGATCTCCTGCATCCCTTCTTTTCCACCGACCCCGGCCCCACCCCCACCCAACCCATTCCCTGGACAACAGAGAGTCGTTTTGTTCACGGTGGTTCACAGCCTCATTTCCACTTTCTATGTCTCTCTTGAGTCCCCAAGTGTCTACTCTGAGCAACTACAACAGGAAGCTTTTCTCTCCTTGGGCCTGGAGACTGTCAGCGGGGCAGAGAAGATGGTGGTGACGCCCCATGTCTATAGTCAACAAATATAAAATATTTTAGACTAACATTCCCTGTTCTTCCCCTTATTGGTCAAGTGAGGTGGGGATGCAAACCGGGCCCTTTAAAAGACACAGTCACATTTGGATGGGTCACTGCAAGCTTCACTTCTAAACTCAGAAAGAGCTTCTTGTGCTTTGTAGGAACAAGGGCAGGGCTGGCCCAGGGCTACCGAACCAACCAGCCATCCAGCGAACACACAAGGAGGCCAGAGACCTGCCTGCCTGCAGACAGC
Source organism: Macrotus californicus (assembly GCA_007922815.1). Taxonomy (NCBI): domain Eukaryota; kingdom Metazoa; phylum Chordata; class Mammalia; order Chiroptera; family Phyllostomidae; genus Macrotus; species Macrotus californicus. The sequence continues at coordinate 16,438 of VMDR010015010.1, read as the reverse complement.
CACCCAGGTAGTGGATGCAGAGGTTTACTTAGGAAACAGCAGTCCTTTCTCCTGCCCAGCCCACCCAGATGAGTAATAAACCACCTATTTTTAGTTTAGGGTTTTGTTTTGCTTTTCCCTTTTTAGAAATTTATCCAGACCTGCTTCCCAGGGGTGAGGGCTTGAGTTGCATCGAATTTACTGCTTGGGGGATTTGAGAACGAGAGTGGTCTTCAAATGTACTTAAACTGCAATTTCCTCCCAAGAATCAAAATTCATCTGCAGTAACTTCAACATATTTCATTTAACACAAATGTATCACTTGATGCCTTAAAAGACCAAAAAGGCTGATATTTGGCATTTCCAAGTCTCCTTCTCCTCCGAGTTGGACCCTCAGCCCTGTGTCCATCCCAGGCACCGCCATGCCATCCTCACTCAGCTGCTCCCAGCCCCATTTGCTGCCTGCCTGCTTCTCCCCAAAGTGGATGACCCCTTGCCCTTTAAGTACCAGTGGCTGGTTCTTACCACTCTCCACTCCAGATTCCTGTTGATTTCCCTTTCTTGCAATGATGTGATCGATTAGCTTTATACACTCATTTAGAAAACCAACATTTATTGATCTCCTATCATGTGCCAGGCACCAGGATAGGGAGGAGTACAAGTCATTCACAGATAAGAGGAAGACTAGTGAATGAGGCAATTACAATATGATGTACAAAACACTCAGCCAGAGACATACAAAGATACTATAGGGGCTCTCCCTTCGCCTCCTCTTTCCACTTCCTTACCTTTCCCCAGCTCTTGCCTCAAACTCTTGCCTTCATCCACTGCAGAACCTCTGGGTTTTGCTTTCACCTAAATGGTTAGATGGCCCCCTCGCCCTAGCATGACATGAAGCCAACCACAAACTGAAAAGGAGCCGTGGCAGCCTTTGAAGCAGGGACCAGTCTGATAAAACATGTAGGAGGGGAGAGAAGTTTGCAGATGCACCATCAGCACTGGTACTAAAAATAAAGATTGTAAAATGCCTAAGTGAAGAATAGGGGAATAGGTAGATGAATAACCGAATGATTCAATAGATGATTTAGTGAATGAACCAGAGAATGAACTGTCAACCTTGAAGCAAGACTGAACTTCACATCACTAACACTTGTGCTTGTTCATTGAATGCCATGCTCCCCAGAAGGTCCACTACAAAGATTTTTATTTTAAGAAACTTAAGTCACTTAAAAGTTCACTAAGAATGTGACAATGCACTTAAAAAAACAACTGAAGCTGCCGAAGGGAGTTTCAGAGCCAGGGCTCAGGATCATTTAGGCAGGAGAAGGCTGAGTGGCCACCCCCATTCGTGCTGGAGAAGAAGCTCCAAGTTCCTCAGAGCCTTGTGAGGCGACTTGGCTGTTGAGAGGCCACAGTGCCAGGGTTGGGCTTCTTACCTAACCATACAGGTGTACCATCCTATCAATAGCTGGAAAGTTATATGTGAATCAAATTACCGTGTCCAATCACTGTTTCCATGTTTCCTCCTTAAGAGAGAACTTCAGGGAAGCCCTTCGTATTGCAAACAATTGCATTCTAACATCTCTGTTCTTAAATGGAGATGTGCTGTGAAGAGGACCAGAACCATGGAGGGGGGCGTGTGCGTGGCCAGGCACTGTTGGAACAGCTTAAATGCCCATGAAGGCTCCCTGGTTCTCTGAGATAAACCGGCTGAAGCTTTTGACTTCGGGGTTTAGTCGGTGGGTGAGCTTGACATCACGGTCTGGCTTCATGCGATAGAAACGAAACATGTCGGCCATTTCCTTCACTCCAGGAAATCCCAGCTTCTCGTAAGCTTCCGGGGTGATCTTTTAAGAACAAGTTAAAAATTATGTTATTTTTTTTTAGAAAAGGAAATGTTTTAGCTCTCATTGAAAATAGTTTGAGAACAAATTATTCACCTTAGTGATGGTATAGGTCCATAGTTCTTTAGCCGAACTCCAAAACCCAAGAAACTCTCAAGTTTTTTAAATAAGCAAACTGACTTTTCTGAACTAATTCTGATCTGAGTGTATGTGAAGCTAGTTATGATCTTTGATTATGCCACTTAGTGGAAATAGTCATGTATTTTTCTGTAGAGCTGTTTGATTGCAGGTTCCTGCCCCCGCCCCCGACGGTGATATTACATGATACATGTAGAACACAGCCTAACTGAAAGCAGAAGGTTTCTGAAAGCTTTTGGCCCCAAGCATTTTGGAAAAGGTACCATGGATCTGTGCCCCCTTCACCTGACCGGCTTTCCTCATGGGATTCCCTCAGCAGCCCTCTCAGTCTACCCATCTGGACATCCACCCAGCATCACGGCTCCTGCTCACCCTGGCACCAGGCTGTCTGTCCCTTCCTCCTGCATGTCCCTTCACCATCACTTCCCTCCTTGGTTAGAAATGAGCACCTTGACTTCAGCCATTCCAGACTCTGCCAGGTCCAGGCTCGGATGAACACTGCCCATCACACACTCACTGAGCTGCCTTCTGTCACCTTCCACAGAACCTGCCCCCTGAGTCCCTTGGACTAACTAGACCCCCACCTGAATTAGCAAATACCATTTCTAACTATTGGGTCCAGTATAGTCTGTCTTTGGCCCCCAGGGGTAAACTAACCTTGCTATTCCACTTGGCCTCAGGAAAATGTGACAAACAATTCATATAAAACAATGATTGTCATATGTCATTTATAACAATAAAAAAAATCAAGAATAACTTACATGTGCAAAAAAAGGAGTGGCTGAATAAATGATAGTCCATCTACTTTAAGAATATTATGCAGCTATTAAAATTAATGTTTTTGAAGGACTTTAGCAAAATAGAAAATGCTCATAATACAATGTTAAATTAAAAAGCTAGCTATAAACATATATATACTGGAAAAAGACTAGAAGAAAATGTGGCAAGTCTTAACAGTTGCTATCTCTGATAAAGTATGTGATTTTTATTTTTTTATAATTTTCTGTATTTTCTGAAATACGCACTTGTTATTTTGAAATCAGAAGAAAATGTAAGCTCTTAGTAAGAAGACTACATGAGCAGCATGGAAGATGACTTCGAAGATGTCTGTCTCCTTCAGTCACTCCCTCATCCTGTAACACTGATAACTACTATCCCTTAGTAAAATAAAAGATTCTTTTCTGCAGATTTTTGAAGGGAAGAGATTTGTTTTGTTGTGTCTAACTTTCTGAGAGGACCATGTTCCTTCTGGAGTTGGGCAGACATTTTTCAGCCAGACCAGAGTTCCTGATGGGAATTTGCTCAGGGCCATGGACTCGCTGAAGCACTTCTGCAAAGAGCCTTCTTCTGACCAGACTGGGGGGAAAAGTCAGACTGCTGAGGCTGGAGCGCCACCTTGTGGTCACATGCATTTTTTCCCAGAGTACCATGGGGCCTATGCGTTTCCCCACTCAGGAATCCTGGGCAGCGTCTTCAAGTCAGACTAGTTACTAAAAACAGCATTAGCCATTCTATAGAACTCCCAGCTTTTAATGCCTTAGGATTTTTGGTGCCAGAAAAATTTCTGCTGAATTGTGAAATGATTTCATGTACCAAGAACAGCCAGGGATCAGGCATGTGACTGAGAGAGATTCTTGGAAGGTCCTGAGACATCCAAAACAATGTCTAGCATCCACAACAGATGGCAACATAGGTTAACACGGCTCACCTCCTCACAAAACCACATCGAAATTACAACTAAATCATAGAACAGCCATCGCTCAGAACCGTCAGAAATCGAGTTGAATGCAAGTCTGACAACTATGGAATTAAAGAAACCTCCACAGAAGGCAGAGGTTAGTGGTCAGTGGTCACAGCCAGTCCTTGCAGATGACTGTTCTGGGTAAATCCCTCCCATTGACCCTGCCAATAGGAACCAAGGCTCAACTACAAGCTCTAAGCAGCTGAGCTACCTGGCAAGGGCCTGTGCTCAGTTTTGAACATGTTGAGTTGAGATACCTGTTGAACATTCAGATGGAGCCATCCAATAAGAGAGAAGTCAGAAATAAGGACATGCATCTATGAATTTGCGTGAGGCTGGAGACAGAGATGAGCCATCACTGCTCGGGGCAGTCAAAGCCAGAGAGAGAAGGGGTGGGGTGACTAAGATGAACTGGTTAGGGAGACAGGAGGACCAGGGAGGAAAAGAAAGCAAATATGACAGCCACCAACATTTTCTCAGAACTATGACACTATTTTCATCCTCATCAGGATGGTCAATAACAACTTTTTCAAACATTCCAATGTTCTTTATTTATAGACCATGTGTTTCTTTATTTATAGACCATGTGTTTCATAAATATTTGTTGCAGCTTATGATAAATACATACAAAAAAGCAGTAGAATAAAATGAAACAAATAAATCAGAGCAAGAAAATAGGAAATCAGATTAGAAGGTCAAGACAGCAGGTTGGAGGAGAATAGAATCAGGATACAATTATGCAATCCAAAGGGGACTACAGTTTCCACAGTAGATTTACTAGTTTGGCTCTGAGCCTCCTAGTGGCTAAAGTAAAAATAGAGATGGTCATGTTACCTCCATAAGAAGAAACTATACTCTTCATCAGGATTAACTGATTTGACCAAGAACATCCAGTTAAAAGGTGAATAAATCCCACTCTATGAAGCTGCTTCAACATGCAAATACTCTTCTGCATAATTAGATCCCCATTATCAGGGTGGGGTGGTAGAAAGAGAACTGGACTACGACTCAGGATACCTCATTATTATAATACTAGCTCTTCCGCAGATTGCAAACCTGAAGCAGATCATTTAAGTTCTTTGCACCTCATTTTCTCAACTGTAAAGTAAGTGCTTTCAGTTGCTGTAGCTTTTTTGTTTTGACACAACATTCTGATTCTTCAGTAAATATTAATGGAAATGAAAGGAGGAAAAGAGGAAAATCCGCTGAAATTACATAAAGAACAATGGGGACTGCAGAAGAAATCTATAAAACAGCCACAATTTTCTGAACATGAAAGAGAAAAAGCCACATTCATCAGTTAAATAGAAACTATTCAAGATGGCGACATGGGTAAACATGGCTCTCCTCCTCACACAACCACATCAAAATTACAACTAAAATGTAGAACAACCGTTACTCAGAAATCAAGTTGAATGGAAGTCTCACAACTACAGAATTTAAAAAACCACATCCATCCAGACTGGTAGGAGAGGCAGACATGTAAAAACACTAGTCCCACATCCCTGTGTGATGGACAAAAATTTGGAAGTGATATCTCAGAAGCAAGGAGTCCCAGCCCAACACCAGGCCCCCCAGTCCAGGGTTCCAGTGCCAGGAAGATCAGTTCCCACAACTTCTGGCTGCCAAAACCAGCAGGGATTGAGTTGGTGGAAAAAACAGCTGGAGTCCCAAGCAGTTCCTCTTAAAGAGCCCACACACGGACTTGCTCAGGCTCACTTCCTCTGAGCTCCAACACCAGGGTAGCAGCTTGAAAGGCACCAGTGGTATATAGGGAAGAACTGAAGTGGCTGGCATGAAGGTGAGAGCAGGGGGACAGATTTCTCCCAGACAGAAAGGCAGGCAGGGACCACTGTCCCTATTCTAAACCCTGTCCCCACACAGCCACAGAGGCAGCAGGCCAGTGCCATATCTGAGACTCCATCGACCTGGCTAACATTATTTGTCCTGTCCTGGAGATCCCCAGAAACTCTGACCCACCCAACTTACAGGCCCACCCAAGCTGCTTTCTTAAATCCTCTCAAATAAGCAACAGCCAGCCTCAGTGAACCCCCAGCCCCTATATCCTTTGTTAAGTGGCCACAGGCCTGGCACTAACAGCAACCACCTTAGCTTCATCTGGGAATCTCCAAGCCCAGCACAAGTAGCAACCATCTCAGATTGTTTATAGCTCAGACAGGGTGGTCCTGGGCTAAACACGGGTGGGGACTGATTTTGGCCTGCACCACCCGGGAAACCACAGAGCCTGCGCACCCAGTGGACAACTACAGACCACAATGGAACACCACCACTCTGCTCCTGCACAACTGATCCTCCACAGAGCTCAGAGGTTGGTGGTCAGTGGTCAAGGCAGCCAGTCCTTGCAGCTAACTGGTCCGGGTAGATCCCTCCCACTGACCTGCCAACAGTAATCAAGGCTCAACTACAAGAGGAAGGTCTACTCAGCCCACACGAAGGGCATACCTTGAGTACCCAGCTTGGGTGATAGGGGAGGCTGTGCCACTGGACCTACCTACAGGACACCTACCACATTAGGACATACTACCAAGACACAGTCAAAGCAACTCTACCTAATACATAGAAACAAACACAGGGAGGCTGTCAAAATGAGGAGACAAAGAAACATGGCCCAAATGAAAGAACAGACCAAAACACCAGAAAAATACTAAACAAAATGGAGATGAGCATCTATCAGAAGCAGAGCTCAAAACACTGATTAAAGGATGTTCAAGTAACTTAGTGAGGACCTCAACAGCATAAAAAAGATCCAGTCAGAAACAAAGGATACAATAAGTGAAATAAAAAACAATTTATAGGGAAACAGTAAATAAAGCCAAGAATCGACGATTTGGAACATAAGGAAGCAAAAAACAACCAATCAGAATAACAAGAAGAAAAAACAATACAAAAAAACAAGGATAGAGTAAGTAGCCTCTAGGACAACTTCTAACAATCCAACATTAGCATCATAGGAGTGTCAGAAGGAGAAGCGAAAGAACAAGAAATTGGAAATCTATTTGAAAAAAAAAAAATGAAAGAAAACTTCCCTAATATGGTGAAGGAAAGAGACATGCAAGTCCAGGAAGCACAGAGATTCCCAAAGAAGATGGGGGCAAAGAGGCCCAGTCCAAGATATATCATAAGTAAAATGCTAAAGGTTAAAGATAAAGGGAGAATATTAAAGGCAGCAAGAGAAAAGCAGATAGTTACCTCCAGGGGAGTTCCCATAAGACTTGTCAGCTGATTTCTCAAAAGAAACCCTGCAGGCCAGAAGGGATTGGCAAGAAATATTCAAAGTCATGAAAAGCAGGGATCTACAGCCAACATTGCTCTACCCAGCAAAGCTATCATTTAGAATTGAAGGGCAGATAAAGAGCTTCCCAGACAAGAAAAAACTGAAGGAGTTCATCATCACCAAATCATTATTATATGAAATGATAAAGGGACTTACTTAAGAAAAGAAGATCAAAACTATGAACAATAAAATGGCAATAAGCACATACCTGTCAAAACTGAATCTGAAAAACAAACTAAGCAAACAAGAAGAAGAGACAGAATCATGGATACAGAGAACATTTTGATAGTTGCCAGCTGGGAGGGGGATATGGTGGAATGGATGAAGAGGTGAAGTGGTTAAGAAGTACAAACAGGTAGTTACAGAATAGCCATGAGGATGTAAAGTACAGTACAGGAAATGGAGTAGCCAAGGAACTTATACACATGACCCACGGACATGAACAATAGTGTAGGGATGGCCTGAGAAAGTGGTAGGTGCTGGGTGGCAGGGGGCAAAGGAGAAAAATTAGGACAACTGTAATAGCATAATCAGTAAAATATAATTTAAAAAAGAAAAGAATACTATTAAGATGTGAAAAAAAGCCTCCCCAGTGCTCTGAGAATGATCATACACACCATATGCTCACACCCCTCCGCCTTTCTCCCCATCTTCTTACTGACTTCAAACCCCATGAAACAAAAGGAATATAAAACCCAAATGCGTATGCCCTGGCAGAGGGGCCAGTCCCTGAGAAGTGTATTTGAGCCCAGGTAAAAGTGGCTTTGCAGGTCCTCTCATGAGTCCATCTTCTGAGTGATTGACTGTCTTCTTGGGTTTGAGGGTAACTTATTTTCTTCATTAAAGATACCTACAGTTTTCTTTTTTCTTTTCTTAGCCTCCTCACAGCTCCAGTTCCTGATGCTGAATTGGGAATTTAGATACCCCCTTAAGACTCAAGACTTACTGGACCAAGAGTTGCAGATAAAAACAACAACCAACTTTCTATCTCTAACTCTGGGAAACATTCTAGAGCAGAGGTCAACAAAGTTTTTCTTAAAGGGCTAGATATAAGCATTTAAGGCTTTGCAGGTCACATGGGCTCTGGCACAACTACTCAACTCTATCATTATGTCGTGACACCAGCTGTAGACAACACATCAACAATGGTGTGGTTGTGTTCCAGTAAGTCTTTATTTAAAAACAGGTGGTGGGTCCTAGTTTGCAGACCCTGCAGTAGAGAGATGTTGGTGCTGGGTAGGACCTTAGAAATCATCCAAACAAAACTCTCATTTTACAGATGACAGAGCGTAGCCAAGACAGGCAAAGAGCCGGGTTACTCAAGGCCTACCAGCTTGAAAGAAGTATGGGTCCTCCTTTCAGCCCTGAGGGTCTCTGCGGGGCACACACAAACACCCACTTCCTTCTCAGAAGCCCTGTTCTCCTTCCCTTTATCAACACCTGCTTTGGAGAAATGGCTGGTAATGCGTATTATCATCAGTTCCTCTCACTTTTCTGTAAAAGGTCTGTCCTATCCATGCTCCAGTCAGGCCATTCCCACCCGATTTGTACCACGGTCAGTTACTGAGGACTTACTATTTACAAATTTACTATTGCCTGCCATTTATACCTCATTTCATCCTCATAACAATCTTATTAGAAATGTACAATAACTTTTTTAGCATATGAAGAAACTCACGCTGGAGAGGTTAAGTAACTTGCCAAGATTCCACAGGTAGATAAGGGCAGAGTCAGGATTTGTTTACTTCCCTTCCTCATACTGCCTCTGGTTCATTCACATGGATCTAGCCAGGTGAGGATTTAAAATTCTAGAATTTAGCCAGGGCAGCCCTGTCATTCCCTCCACCTAGACACAGTCTTGCCCACCCTGAAGGACCACCTCAAAGCCACTTTTTCCACGAAGCCTTCTCCTACCCTTCTCTGGTCTCCGTTAGTGTGGACAACACAACTAAGCACCTATTGTATTCTGTCTTGTATTGATTCCCGTGACGTCGTGTGCATTAACATTTTCACCCTGACTTTGCTATAAACTCCTTGAACACAGCACCAGGTACATAATAGGTGCTTGAATATACCAACTGGCACTTGATGTATATGTCAAACCCTACGCTAAGACCCTTAAATATAGTCTCTCTAATTTTCACAAGAACACCCTGAGGTAGATGCTATTATCCCACTTCACAGATGAGGAAGCTGAGGTACAGAGAGGCTAAGTACCTTGCGCCACACCAGCAAGCTCTGCAGACTGGAGTGACCAGCGCAAGTACTTAAGGAGCAGAGCTGGGTGGTGTACATGAAAAGGGTGTACCTCGGCCTTCAGATTCTAGGTTCTTGCCACCCAGGAGCAACTTTACTCTACCAGGCTGATTAACCCTAAGCCAAAGAAATAAAGCCACAAGGGTAGGATTCAGGTGCGCTAATACAAGATAGATTTGTGGAACTGAAACCCTTTTCAATCTCTTCTGACAGCCTAACCTGAAGCCTAACTAAATTCATGGAAAGTCTACCAGAATTTGTAAGTCAGTGGGGCGTGACCCAAGGTGGACTCTTACGGTCATGTTTATGTCTCTTAAGAACTCACCTTTGCATCTCGGACTTCTTTTCCCAGCGTCTTGGACAAAACGTCAGCATATTGCTGTACTGTTAACGCTTCTGCACTGAGACCCACAGCCTTGCCTAAAAACTCTGCTGGAGAATTAAAAATGCTTGAGACGACTGCTCCAACATCAGCCACAGAGATGCCATCCATTGGTATGTCCCCCATAGGCAGTGCTAGTTAAAAAAAAAGACAAAAATAGCTAATTATATCACATCCTTGGTAGGTCTCACCAACTTGAATTACTCAACCTCTTAAACAAAAAGTATAGGAAAGCAATGTCACACTGAGTGGCCATAATCTATGCATGATTAATTACAATGTTTTATTTGAGAAAAATATCATAATGCCTGAGTACTGATTTTTTTTTTAAAGTGACCATTTACCAAGCATCTGTTATGTGCAAAGTATGATTAGTTGTGTCTCCAACCAAGACATCTCTGCCGAATTCCAGACTCTATTTGTCCAACTTCCTACTCAACATTCTTACTTGATTGTTAGTAGACATGTTAAATCCAACATGCCCCAAAATGAATTCCTATGTCTCCCAACAACTTGCCCCTCCTGCAGACCTCCCTATCTCAGTCAATGGCGACTCTGCCATTCCAGTCTCTCAAGTCAAAAATCTTGGAGTCAGTTTGATACTTCTCTCACACCCCGTGACTTTTTGGGTTCTTTGGAAGTCCTATGTCCAGAATCTGACCACTTGTCACCATCTATACTGCTACCACCCCTGTCCAAGCCACCTTGGACCATCGTCTTTGACTTCAATTATTGCAAAGTTGTTCTCCTTGTTTCCACTCTTGCCTTTCCATGGTCTCTCTGTGTACCCATAAAACTAAAGTCAGCTCATATCATGTCTGCCCATGCCCTCCAATGGTTCTCTGTCGCTCGAAGACAAGCCAGTGCCTTATGGGACCAGACCTTTGCTAACTCTGGCCTCACCTCCTCCTCCTCTCCCTCACTTGCTCTGTTTCAGCCCCACCAGCTGTTCTCTCTTCCCAAAATGTTCTTCCCCTGAGTGCCCACAAAGCCCACCACCTCGCTCTATCAGAAGATGTTCAGATGTCACATTCTCAAGAGGCCCACTGATCATCTTGTTGAAATTTCACATGCCATCTCCTTACTGCTAGTGCTCCACATATACCTTACTCTGCCCTATTTTTTATGTAGTACTTACCTCTTAACATACAATAGACCTTACTTATCTATTATATTTATTATCTATCTCCTTCACCCAAAAAGAGCTTCACAAGAGCAGAGATGTTTGTTTTGAACTATTTATTACTGATTCTGATTTCCCAGTAAATGATGGCACATAGGAAGCCCTCAGGTACTTATTGAATGGATGAAAGAAGGAACAAACAATATATTGGCTGGTTTAATCTTAAAAACAACCTTGAAACATAGTAGTGTCAGGTACTTGCCAGAAGTGATCTCAAACCCTCACATATCACTCCAAAGTCTGTTCCCCTCCTACAGTGTGGTAGAGCCTCTCACAGATTCCCAGAATCCCAGAATCCTGAGGCTGGAACCCAAAGTGGACACAGTCTAGCCCCAGAACTCTCCTTTTTTAAATGAAGAAACAAAGCCTATTGACTCACCTGCTGCCTCACAGCCAGGACACAACAGGCCAGGACAAGAGTCAAGGTCTCTGAGTTTCAATCATGTAAAAAAAGTGGCTTTGGGCTTAGCAGCCAGGGACCGAATATCATACTTAGCCTTTTATAGCTAAATTAGCTATGCACCTCAATTTCTTGGTAGGCAAATTGCCTGCTCAGGTTAAATTATAGCTGTATTTTATATTTGTAAAGTAGTTTGTGCTTTTTGAGGCACTCAGAGCTAAACTGGTTCTGACTTTGAGGTTTGTTTCTGTTTGAGATTTGAGGGTGTTGGCATGAGGTTAAAAGCAGCCATGGGACAATGGTCATGAACATGGCTCTGGAGTCAGACCGCCAGACTCCATGTCCTGGTGCTGCCTTATTAATGATCTTTGGAAAGTTACTTAATGCATCCTACCTCAGTTTCCTCATCTGAAAAATGCAGGTAAAGAGTGCAGTGCCAGGCCCTTAGTAAGTGGTTAGTAAGTGTTAGCTATTTCTATAATGGAGAGTGATACCCAAGTCTCAGGAATACCTAAGACTGGGTTATACAGACTTTGGGGCCCCAAATGGAACTGGGCACCAGAAGTAATTTAGGGCATCACCTCTTCCCCCAGGTCAATCTAACTGATAGACTACAATGTCCTATTTCAGGGCCTGGGAGATGTCAGTGAGCTGGCTTCTGAAACCTGGTAAGGGCATAGGAAGAGAGGAGGTGGGAGTAACATGTGCTATATCACATTTATACATTTTTCTAGTCACTTGTTGAACTATTACTCAGGTTGTCTGTTGTATGGCTGGTGCTCCAGGTTGACTGTGACTGTCACTAGTTATGTCTTTGATAAGTCTCAACTATGTGCCAAGGAAAAAAGACTGAATTTGTGCTGTTGATACTCCCATAGTCCCTCTAATCCACAGAGCCACCTTGGACTCTGGACAAAGAAAATGCCTCCAAAGGGCAGGGGAATTCCAGCCAGTGGACTGGAAGCATTGGAATTACTAGGAATCCTTGTTAAAACTATAACCTTCCAGGCCCCAGCCCAGACCTACAGAACCAGACTCTTTCTCTGGGGAGTTAGGGCCCCTCTAGAGATTCTGATCAGGGGACCCAGGTCAAGAGAAGAATGGTTTTCCTGTTGCCACAAAAGGTCAGATGGATGAGCTAGAAGGGACCTTAGAAGTCATCTTGTCCAACTTTTCCATTAGACATGAGGAAACTAAATCTTGAGGTCACATAGCAAACTATTTATACAAAGAGCATCAGATCGCTAAGACTGGAAGTGAAATCCTTTGTGTTTCCAGTCCAGGAAGCAGTTCTCTGTGAAGTCTGAAACAACGCTGTCTCCCTCTCAGCACTTCACACAGAGATTAAGCACGTAGGAGGCACTCAAATGATATGTGTCCACTGAAATGAGGGAGGAAGGGCAAGAGGGGGTGGGGGGAGGACAGCAGGTATCTGGTTGCTTTCACTGCAAACTACCACTTACCCAAGGTGTAGTAATCTCCATCAGCGGCTTTCGAGGCCTTCCACATGGTGAGAAAGTTTTCAAAGTAAGCTGCCAAGCGGACGCTGGTCATAGGGACACCAATGGACCAGAAATATTCCTCTACCTCTCCCTTCCCATCAAAGTGCTCAACTTCCAACTTCCCGCCAGTCAGGCGCTTGACATTCTCCAGGCCACTGTACACCACGTGCTTCAGACCCAGGCGCTTGGCAATATCTGCCACTGACTTTCCCTAAGAGACAAATGTAAATTCTTGATATAGATCGCTGTATTTGCATATGGACAAGAGGGCAGGTGCTGGTTTCCCTTATCCCTTCTTTTTCTTATTGTCCTCCTTAGAGAGGAAGCTCTTCCAGTATCAAAATATATTCAAGTTACCATCTGAGAAGCCACCAGTATTAGTGGGCAGAGGCTCTGCCATGTCAAAATGCTGAATATCAGGGGCTAAGAGGCAGCCTGGTGGGAACAGTCAGGAAGATTTGGTCCCTTCCTCTAGGCTATCAGTATCTTTGTGATCAGCTGCCATGTTTATTTGTTTTGAACCTCAGGAGTACCTGAGAAAACAATATATAGTGCAATAATGTTTTCTAGTAATGAATTATATCTGCACACCATTTCAAAATTGAGAGCATAATGAAGACACACACACACGTATTCTCTTTTTTGTGTCTTAGTTCCAAATTGTCCAATTGTCTCTCTCTCTCTCTTTCTTTCCACTGTTTTCTTCTTTTCCTTTCCTTACAAAACCCCATGTAGCAAGCAGAGAAGACATAATTAATCTGGTTTAGTAGATGCGGAAAGTGAAGCAGAGAAGTGACTTAGTACCCCTGGGCTTCACAGTGAGTGAATATCAGAACTAGAACTCAGAGTTCCTAAAATAAGCCCTTCCAACGTTTATCACTAAAAGACAAGCTGTAAATGATATAATTAATTTAACAGACATTCCTGAAATGGTTCAATTCTGTTCTTAATATTTTTAATTGTGCCATTTCTACAAGAGACTGATCCCATGCATTACATTTTAAAAATCTAATCTTCATACTTTTCCAATTTATATATATATATATATGTGTGTGTGTATATATACACACACACATATATATATATATAAAATTTCAAATAGTACTATCATGGGGTGGGATAGAACTTATAATGACAAAGATGTTCTCTGAGCCACCATGCTGATAACTACTCTCCAGAAGTAACTACTTTCATCTGTTTTCACTGTTCATATCTAAATAACATATTTGCACTGCTAATTCTTGACTTTTTCTGTTTAAGATATCATCTACTAAATTCCTACTATGAAAGATGAGCCCTCGTTTTAGTGCCACCCCCTTCTCTTTCTTTCCCTCTCTCTCTCACACACACGCACATGCACACGCACAGTCCATCACCACCATCACACATATATGTGTATTCCTGATGTCATAGTTTTGAGATAGATCAATACTGCTTACACACAGCTGACGCTGAACCATGTAACATTGTATAGTTACATTTGTTTTTTTCTACAAATTTTTTCCCTTATGTTAATCATTGTGGGTTTATTTACTTGTTTGTTCAGTTCCTTTTCTACGCACCCATCACTAATTTCTTCCCAAATTCTCTGCCAGAGTATAAATATACTCATTCTACTTTTGTTCTTCCCTTTTTCCTTCAGAGTTATCTGAATTTGTGGGGTATCCTTCATATGTCATCTGCAAACAAATGGGGAGCATCTAATGACTGGCTCTGGTGCGCAGTCGCTCTCCAGTTTCTGAGGTCTCTAGTGTGGGCGTGTGCTGCGTAACGCCGATTTCACAGTCACAGCCACCTCCAACAAGAACTGGAAATACATTATGTCATAAACTCCGGAGAGGTGTTGTGGAGTGAGGCTTGTGTTTTCGCCCAGACTGAGGACCTACCCCCTTCGAGGGAGGGCAGAGCAACCAGGGAGGGTAAGAGGAGACGCTCAAAGGTGTCCCCACCTGACACACTTCTTTCTCTTTGCTGAGATGGTCCCAGAAGTTGGTCACCACGAAGGCCCCATAGGCATCTTTTAAGGCAGCCTCCACTGATGCTTCATCATTCAAGTCCCCTTTTACCACTTCGGCGCCAAGGTCCCAGAGCACCAGTGCGTTCGGTCGAGTCACATCCCTGGTCAGAGCTCTCACAGCAAACTTTTTGCTCTCCAGAATGGCCTTGGCCACAGAGCCACCCTGAGCTCCTGCAGGATTGGGGAAGAAGAAACAGGAAGAATCAGGAAGAATGTTCACTACAGAACAGTGGGACAGGAAGTCTCCTTATTCAGAGTACAGCTGTTGTAACTATTTCAGGCGGCATCCCCATGGCTTGCAACAGTGGTTTTCAAACTAGATTTCCCGCAGTCTGGCCAGAGGCACCTTTGCAGAATCCGTGGTGAAAAGAAAGAATGGGAGAGGCCTGAGGCAGCAAAGAGCCCAAAGGAGCAGGGTACCACACCCTCCACCCAGACTCAACTGGGAAATCTACTTTTATCTGATTACAGATTTTATTTTGAGATTCTTCACACAATTTTATTTTCAAAAGAGCTTCCTACTTTATATTGTTTTAACAGTTGAAAACTTGCTAAGTTTTTTTTTATGGCATTTAAAGCCATCAATGATATGACTATTACTTGCCTAATGTATCTACTCTACTAATATTTACTGAATGCCCTCCAATATATGCCAGGCACTGTGCTGAGTTACTGACATTTGGGATCCTCTATCAAATTGGTTGCATACCTGTCCTGAATATGTTTTTTGTGCCTTCAGATCTACCTTCACCTGCTTAATGCCCTGGGAGGCTGACCTGTATGGACTCCATCAATAGGCTCTCTTGCTCTCAGGTTAGACCTGGCCAATGAGAGGAGAGATTTTGCATCATCTTTGCTACTCTCCCTGGGTTTTGGTCATCTCTCTTGCCCTCTGCTCTTTCCTCCTGTTGCTTACTTACTCATTACCGGTCTTTTCCCTTTTCACCATTTTATCTTTGGCTTTTTTGAAAGAGCGCGGCACTTGTTTCCTGTGGAATCCCAACTGATACACCACTGATAACCCTATAGGGTCTGCCATTCAATGAGCTCTGCTTTTGCCCAAGGATTGCAGCTGAAGTTTAGTCCTCTAGGAGTAAATATGAACAGACAGCCAAAGGTCACCAGATGTTTGAAGAAAGCTTCCAACAAAACCAAAATAAACAAACTGATAAAAGGAAATGGAAACAATGCAGTGAAGAGAAGAAAAGTTTTAAAGAATTAGTCTTTTCAGAGGCTGGAGAAGATTTTGCGTTCAGAACACTCCATCTGCATACTGCAGTGATAAAAAGGGAGAGGGAGGCAGGAGAGAAGGAGAGAGAGCATTCCAAAGAGAAGATGAAGCTCTCGGAAATTCAAAATGTTATAGCAAAAATAAATTTTCAATAGAAAAAGTTGGAGAAATCTCTCAGGATTAGAAGTAAAAAAACCCCAAAGAAATGGAAACTAGAAAAGAGATCATAGAAGATGGAGCCAGGGGAGTTCCAGAATGAGAAAATAGAAAAACTGAACATATGGAATTATCAAAGAAGATAATTTTCCAGAGTTCAAGGATTTCGCATGACCTTCCAAATTAAAAGGCCACTGAGTACCCAGCACAATACATAAATTATTTATTATCACTACATTATTATTTACATAATTGTGGAATTTCAAAACACTGGGAATAAAAAAACCTTATGGACTTTGGTAGAAGGGTAGTTA
>VMDR010015009.1:0-22832 GCA_007922815.1 Macrotus californicus | reverse complement strand
TGGGGGAGGATTTTCCACAGCTGTTGTTTCAGCTGAACGCACATGAAGCCAGATCTGTTAACGATCGACTTGAATTCACCTTCCACCTCCATATAAATCATGAGGGAAAATCTTAAAGAAATGACTGGCAGAGAGGGAAATGAAGTCTTTCATTAAATACGCCCTTTGCCAATGCAGGGACCCTGCCATCTGATTTAATATCAGGCTCATAATTTAAACTCTTAAAATTTGAATATTTGGATATCGACTCAAATTTAAACTCTCAAAAAAAATTCACTTTAAATAAGAACATTGAACTTCAAAAGACTATAATGATAAACAAAAATGTTTCACCAAGATCTCCCAACTGGGGAATAAATGATCAGATTTGGGTAACTTTATTTCACCTCGAAGATCATGTAGTTAATCTTTTTTTTAATGTTTTATTGTTCATGCTATTATAATTGTCCCATTTTTTCACCTTTTGCTCCCCTCTACCTAACTTTCCCCCTACTTCTATAGTCAGTCCATGTCCTGGGTCCTTCATGTGGTCCTTCTCTGGCTAGTCCCTTCACCTTTCTGTCAGTCCCCACCTCCCCTCGCCCCTCTGGCAGCTGTCAGTCTGTTATTCCATGACTCCATGCCTCTGGTTCTGTTTTGCTCATTAGTTTATTTTGTTCATTAGATTCCTCTTGTAAGTGAGATCATAATATTTGTCTTTCACCGACTGACTTATTTCACTTAGCGCAGTAGTCCCCGGTTCCGTCCATGCTGTTGCAAAAGGCAGGCACTCCTTTTTCTTCTGCTGCCCAGTATTCCCTTGTGTAAATGCACCAGAGTTCTTTTATCCCCTCGTCTGCTGATGGGCACTTACATCACACGTGACTGACTTAGAAGGGAACTTTTTAAATTCTGCGTCAGAGGGGGATTTGGTATTTTTAGCAACTTTTCAAGCACTGTTGTTCATGTTACTGTGGTTTTTCCTTTTTGCCTTTACTCAGTAAACAAATGAACCCTTTCATCGAGGATATTCTGAGTAGAATACAAGATTTATTAGCGCTTTCTCCACCTGTAAGTATCTGTTCCTCCAAGTTACAGATTTTCCCCGAATTTTGAGGCCACATATGCCTTTAGCACTAATGCTCTTGTGGGCACTCTTTCTTTCAAATGTGGGTGGTGTGTGCAACAGTTAGTTTTGTTTACCAAAACTGTAGCAATATAGTAAATGAACATAATAGTAGGAATAGGAAGGACTCAAGACTTGACTGATAAATTTGGCAATGTGGGATACGGTTTGCTCCCTCTGTGCTGTTAAGTTTTGGTGAGGTGTTTTATGAAGAAGGGAAGATTCGATTTTCAAATTAGAGCTGTGACCGTATTAGCCATTCTCAGTGACTGCTATTAGACTGAAGCTTTTCTGTGTTTAACTGTTCAAGCTTGAGACTAAAAAAATTTTAATGCTTGTTTATCTGAGTATTTTGGTCTCCACTTCAATAGAAGGATTTACCTCAAGGTACTTTGTAGGCACATCTTGACTGATAACGTGTTTTCGTGTAAAGCAAAATACTTACATTGACTCAATTTTTTATTTTGATAAAAATTACTAAGCTCCCACTTAAAAAGTATTGAACAAAAATTAATACTTTTGTTCTTTTAAGTTTAAATATCAGTATTTAGGGTACACAGGTTATGTAATTTAACTGCACGAAAGGTTACTAGCGAATTATATGGTCAAATTATCTTTGCTACGTACTATAAAAGCTGATATATTAAAGTGCTTCACCCAGTTAATGCCCGTTTTCCTTGGCAGTTCACAGTGACCTATTTTTCGAGTACCTTACATTTATGTAGCTACTTTGTGTTCTCAATTCCTATAGCAGTGATTAGTCCTAGCAGTACTTAAACACTTTAGTTACTTCTAAATCAGGACATTCTTTTTTTAAGAGATGAGGAGTTCTTTTACAATAAAACCATGACATAATTTATCTAAGACTAGGTTTTATGTATTTCTTAATAGGGAGCTTAAGTGTTAGACCTAGAGGGGCCTCTGATATTTCCCCACAGTCCTCTTGGCCTCCCTAACTGCGTAAATGTAAAGAACAACAAAACTCGTTAATGAAAACTGACCAATAATGGGATGTTTGCTTCTGTCTGATGAAGTCTTTTTTTTTATTTGCAGTCACATGTTCAAACATTTTAAAGTAGCACCTGTTGTGTGTGTATATATGTATTTATTGTGTGGCTGTTGTTGTCATTCAAGTGTTTAAAATATTAACTTGTGTGGCCTTTGTACTACTAGCATTCAAAGTATCTTGGTACACTTCATTTTTAGCCTCCTAACAATCTTACCAAAAAAAGCTTTATAAGAGAAAACAATTTAGAAGGCTAACTGATAATTATGACCATTTGCAAAGTCTTGACAAGGGTGGAATTAGACCCCTGATCTTTTGACCTCTAATTCAGTTTTCTTTCCATTATGTGGTCCTGGGAGAAAATTTGTTTTTTATAAGTACTCAGTCTACATTTTTATAATGAGTTGATGTGATAGATTATATTGCCTCACTTTTGCACTTATGCTGAAGTAAGAGGACCTGAACAAGGAAAAATTTCAGTGAGACTAAATTTCATTTTAGGAGAATGGTTACCAGTCTTTGTTGAGCAGCGATGATCAACTGTTTATTTATGAGACAGCTGGAGTGCTGATTGTTAATAGTGACTACCCAGCAGAACGGAAGCAAGCCTTAATGAGGAATCTGTTGACTCCCCTAATGGAGAAGTTTAAAATTCTGTTAGAAAAATTGATGCTGGCACAAGATGAAGAAAGGCAGGCATCTCTAGCAGACTGTCTCAACCATGCTGTTGGATTTGCCAGGTGAGTGATCGCATTAAAATCATAAGGCGAGTGTCTCTACACAAACAGAACCGTTTGCTTGGCTGGATCTTTTAGAGTTGGGCATATATGCATGTTTCCAAAACGGGATTGTCTAGAGAATTGTCTAACCCTTTCTTTTCTAAGTGTAGTGAATTACAAGATTTAGCTGAAGAAGTTGAATAGATTGTTAACATTCTGAATTTCTGCCTTGACAACTGAGTCCCTAACTCTGACTTCTTTGGTATAAATTGATTGTGTATTTAAGGAGATTAGCTAAAGTGTACACCAAGGACATATTGGGACATCTTGGTTTAGCCTTGGGACCTTAAAAAGAGAGTCCTGGGGCTTCTTTTTAGCTGTTGCATTGTGTCCTGAAAAGCATCCAAGCTGCTGTTCCTTTCTCTCTACCAGTGTTTTTTACTAACAAACAATAACAGCATGAAAATTGTAGTGATTGCTAATTAGAAGCTATATAGAGAAATTGCTCTACAGAATATTTCAGTGCAAAAGCTAATACTAGTTGTATAAATAACTTGATTCTAAAGACTCTTCTAAATTTAAATGGGTAGTTTGCAGATTGTCTAGTAGGACAGTGTAGTCATAGTATGTGGATTTTTTTCCTTTTTTTTCTGCTTGCTTTATCAGTAGGATTTTAGTAAAACTTTCAGGTGGACTCCGATTAGAGAGATTGTTGTAACTGCATATCATTCATTACTTTAATTTGAGCCCTTTCTGGAGTGGTCACTGAAAGCAACAGTTTACAATAACCATATTAGACTAAGGATGTAAGTATTGTGATGTGGAAAATAAAGAATCGTCTTTATCACTTTTGGAATTCGTTGTACTTTTGTTTTTTACTACTTTATAAAACTTTTAAAGAATAAAGTTAAAAACAGTTTCCTGATTTTGCTTATGTAGTCGAACCAGCAAAGCCTTCAGCAACAAGCAGACTGTGAAACAGTGTGGCTGTTCCGAAGTTTATCTGGACTGTTTACGGACATTCTTGCCAGCCCTCAGTTGTCCCTTACAAAAGGACGTTCTCAGAAGCGGTGTCCGCACTTTCCTCCACCGCATGATAATCTGCCTGGAGGAAGAAGTCCTTCCGTTCATCCCATCTGCCTCAGAGCATATGCTCAAAGACTGTGAAGCGAAAGACCTTCAGGAGTTCATTCCTCTTATCAACCAGATTACAGCCAAATTTAAGGTACCACAAACCTCAGAGCACCTCCTGACTTAGAACTCCTGCAAGATTACATGTATTTTTCTTTAGATGTATTTTGGCGTTTGCCCCCTTATTTTATTTCTGTAAATACGAGTTACTTGAGTGCATGGATCATGTATGTTTATCATCCCAGTGTCTGGCACACTTCCTGACACATAGGACATGCTTAATAAATGTTTTAGTAAAAACGAACATTACCTGCTCTGTACAGCAGAAGAAAACTATTAATCTACTATTTTAGAAAAGTAAATAAAAACAGCTTTGAGTGTTAAATTTCTATAGAGGTAAATAAAAAGCATTGTAATTTGGGTGCTCACACAGGAGTTTAAAAATAATTGAGTGTATTAAAGCTAGTTTTATGTACAAGGAGATTTAAGTCAAATATTATTTAAGCTATCTAATGAATGGCTAACACAGAGTGCCTATGTTTAAAATACGTTCTCAGTATTTGCCTGTACATTAATTCATTCAATCCTTATAACAACCCTAGGAGATAAATTGAAGTATAATTGACATATATTAGTTTTAGGTATACAACATAATGAGTCAGTATTGGTATATATTGCCAAATGGTCACCACAGTAAGGCTCGCTAACAGCTGTGACTGGACATTGTTACAGAATTGTTTTCTGATGATAACTTTTAAGATTTACTCATCTCAGAAACTTTCAAATGTCAATACAGAATTTTTACTAACCTTCATAATAATAATTTTTTTACTCATTTCTGAAGTAACAATATTTATATTCAGATACAGGTATCTCCATTTTTACAACAAATGTTCATGCCTCTGCTTCATGCAATTTTCGAAGTATTGCTCCGACCAGCGGAAGAAAATGACCAGTCTGCTGCTTTGGAGAAGCAGATGTTGCGGAGGAGTTACTTTGCTTTCCTGCAAACAGTCACAGGCAGTGGAATGAGTGAAGTCATAGCAAATCAAGGTGAGGGTGCATGTGATGCCTAAGTTGTCTGCTGAAGTCCTTGTCACAGTGCTGTATCTATGTGAGCAAGAGCTAGTTGACATAAACACTAAACTTTTGGAGTGATGTGTGCTGGCCCCTAAGATGACAGCTCATTATTTCAAGGAATTACTTTCAAGTAGAGACTGTATAGTTCATTGATATTCAGTTCCCTGTTTCTTAAGGCAGTAATTCTGTAATTGGTCCTTTAGTATAAACAGCATGGTGGTAACTGCCAGAATGGATCTGACCATTGAGTTTTATTGGTCAATTTGCCATTTTTTGAAAGTAAAATTGAATGGGAATGTAGGAAATTTGGCAAAATAGGAAATCCAGAGGGTAGGGTAACAAGGGAATAGTGATTTTTCAATGTTTTAGGCTGAAAATTAAGGACCACGGTTAATAAAATTTGAGGGATCTTATCAACTCTGTAGATGCTTTTGTCTTGTTACTATACAACAAGCTTCAGGAATGAGAGCTTGAGGTTGCCTTTCTCATTCCTTTAGCAATTAAACTTGAGCTTTTTTCTTCTCAGGTGCAGAGAATGTGGAACAAGTTCTAGTTACTGTGATTCAAGGAGCGGTCGAATATCCAGATCCAATTGCACAGAAAACATGTTTTATCATCCTCTCTAAATTGGTAGAACTCTGGGGTAAGATGATTTTTTTTTTAGATTTTATTTATTCAGGTGCAGAGAGAGGGGAAGGGAGGGAGGAAAAGAGGAAGAGAAACATCAGTGTGTGGTTGCCTCTCGCGCGCTCCCTGCTGGGGACCTGACCCATAATTGAGGCATGTGCCCTAGACCGGGAATCGAACCAGCGACCCTCTGGTTCGCAGGCCAGCCCTCAATCCACTGAGCCATACCAGCCAGAGCAGATGATTTTTTTTTTTAACTTCATTCCCCAACCTTCTTCCTAAGTTTCTTAGAGATGAAATGGATCCCTAGCCCTAACAGTAGACAAGAGCTGGGAGTTAATTGTACCCAGTGATAAATTCACTTTATTTTCATACAAGATGAAAATTTGAATTCTCTTGACAGGTGGCAAAGATGGACCAGTGGGATTTGCTGATTTTGTTTATAAGCACATTGTCCCCGCATGTTTCCTAGCACCTTTAAAACAAACCTTTGACCTGGCAGATGCACAAACAGTATTGGTAAGCACCTAGGAATCTTTGTTTACCTTGTGTGGATCTAAGGTGTTCTAACTTGCAATTTCTTCTTTAATGCCAGGTTGATTATGTTAAATTAGGATCCATTTTTAAAAGATTAATGATACTGTGTCAACCTTTTGTGGATTCTTACTAAATCTCGATGTTAAAGTCGACTATATAAAATCCAGTTCCTACAATTTTTAACAACCAGCTTTTTCTAGGACCATGAAAGTCAATACTGACATTCTTGAAAGTTTAGTTATTAGTTTCCTACTACCACTTTCATTCTAAAACTTATGCTTAATGGTTTTTCCTAACTATTAAGAGTAATTTTCTCTTCCTTATATGATGGTTTCCCCAAATCTGATCTTCAGAATGCTTAATATCAAGCAGTTGCCTTTTACTCCCCCACAACCAAGTAAAAGCTAGACGTCACAGCTGTAATTCACTACATCAAGACAGCATTTCTGTGTTTCACATTTTCTGTCCAGCCTACTTATTCCATCCTTTCCTTCCTCCACCCTTCCTCCCTCCTTCCTTTGAAGGTTAATGAGCCAGTGGTCAGGGAAATAAAAAAGAGAAGTTGGATCAGTAACCAAGAATTAACTATATTAAAATTCTTAAACTTGTTTTACACAGGCTTTGTCTGAGTGTGCAGTGACTCTGAAAACAATTCATCTCAAACGGGTGAGCCTGGGACTCCCTGCCCGCTTGTTCTCATCTCACGTGTGTGTCTCTTGTGGTTTTGTGTTGGACTTATTTTTGAAAGCTGTGTCTCTTACAAAAGTTCATTGACTTCAGTCCTGCCTGTTTGGGGTTTGAGGGAGTATAGTATCCACTCTTGTCCTTCATGTTGTAGACAACAAGAGGGTTAAAAAGTTATGTTTTCATTTGACAGAGAATGTGAAGAATCTAAATCAGAATATCAGATTCCAGATTTCACGATCTGGTAGGCTCTTCACAGCAAGATTTCTCCAACTTCTTAGTATTGCAAATGGTTAGAGCACTTTACTACTGCAGAATGTCCCGTTTTTTCTTGTCAGTCTAACCAGTTGTGTAAATCACAAGTGATTCGGGCTGAAGTGAGCTGGTGTGTTGTTTGTCCTGTACAGCATTTTTCAATAAGTTGAATC
Source organism: Macrotus californicus (assembly GCA_007922815.1). Lineage (NCBI taxonomy): Eukaryota > Metazoa > Chordata > Mammalia > Chiroptera > Phyllostomidae > Macrotus > Macrotus californicus. The sequence goes on along the minus strand of VMDR010015009.1, from coordinate 15,515 downwards.
GATTGCCAGTGTTTAAAACTCAGTGTTCTTTTTTTAAAACAAATTCCTATCTCCAGCTTCTCTCAAAGCCAGGATGTCGGCACAGCACTGGCCGCCCACTCAGAGCTGCAGTCAGCTAATGAGCGGCCACTCCCCTCGCCCCTAAAAAAGCACGAGCTCTCATTCATCAGTCTCCATTGAGCCCGTTCCTCGTTTGAACTTGATTTTTTGATTCTGATAGGGATTTGAAGGGTTTTCAACTCAGTAGCATTTTCTCTGTGCCTGCTGTGTTATGGGGTAAGGGTTATGTGTTTAAGGGCTGTGGGGGCGACAGAGGAGCTGTATAAAGATTAATTAAAAGTTCCCCATTATTTCTAGAGCTTTTTTAGAAGCAGGGGAGACCGTGCCTAAATAGCTTCATGGGCTGGGTTAAGTAAGTGCTTTCATAGAGGTAGATTAATAGACCTGTATTAAATGTAGTGTTTTGGGGCTAAGGATAAAGAAGCAGCTTTGCCTATGAGAACAATCTAAGAAAGCCATTAGAAAGAGGCAATTTCTTTTTTTTGGTAGACCTTAAATATAGATTTATTAAGCTAGAAAGAGGAAGAGCTGGCATTCTGGGCAAAGTGAAGACAGTGCACGGTAGACACGGTAGAAAATAGCGTTAGCGTGGTTAGCTGAGATGTGGAGATGGAAGCAGTAGCCAGCAACTGAAGTGGGACTAGGTGTGTTCTGAGCGAGCAGCTGGGAAGTCACTAAGCAGTGGGGTTATAATTTAGGGTAGCTAGGTGGGAACAAATATTCAGAGAGCAGTTTGGAATATGGACCTGAACCAGTTAGGACTAGGCACTGATTTAGGAGTCCCAAGTGTATAGTTAGTCAAGGTGAAGCAGACTTTGTAAGAGTAGGACAGAGAGAACCTTGGCTAAAGCAAGAAAAAGGGGAAACTAGAAGTAGAACCAAAGGTATGAAAGCTAAGGGGAGAGTCACAGGAGAGCAGATGGGTCGACATTATTGGGTGCTAGAGAGTCAAGGCAGATGAGGAATGACCAAAAAAAAAAGTGAGAGTGAAATTTACAGCACAGGAGTATTTCTCTTGTCCTTAGAAGCTCTCTTTTAGATGCAGAGAATTGAATGAAATGGAATATTGTATTTGAAAATGTTTTGCTTCATTCTTTTTTTTTTTTTTTCATTTATTCACTTGACTTCCTCTTGAGGTACAAGTTTACTTTTCCCAATTGAAAAACATTAAAACAAGTATACTTCATTCTTTTTACATTTTATGTACTTATTTATTTATTTTATTTTATTTTTAGAGGGGGAGGGAGGGAGAAAGAGAGGCAGAGAAACATCAGTGAGTAGTTGCCTCTTGTGCACCCCACCACCAGGAACCTGGCCCACAACCCAGGCATGTGCCCCGACTGGGAATCGAACCAGTGACCCTTTGGTTTGCAGGCTGGCACTCAATTGACTGAGTCACACCAACCAGGGCTATACTTCATTTTTGAGTAGCCAGAGAACTTATGTGCATAACCCATGGATATGAACAATAGTGGGGAGCATGCTTGAGGGAGTAGGGGGTGGTTGGTGGGTAGAGGGGGCAAGGGGAGACAATTGGGACAACTGTAATAGTATAATCAGTAAAATAAATAAAGCAAGTATACTCTGTTTTTGAGTGATTGCAGTGGTTACAAGAGATGAAGAGCAGTGCATGGACCGTTAAGTTTAGGGGAGGAAACTAAAGAGCAAGGTGAGAAGGAGTGTGGAGGGATCTGAGAAACTTCACAGTGAAATGCTTCCCCCTCTCAGTTGTGAACAGGCTTCCTCTGAAGGGCAGTTAACTTGTGACCTAGACACGTTGGATCAGAGGGCCCAGAAATCAAGGGAGACGAAAAAGACATGAAGACACACTTTGATTCAGGAGCAGTAGCATTAGACAGGAAGTCCGGTGCTAATGCAAGAAGTGTTATTGAGGAGAAATGGATTGATTACATTTTGATAACTCTTTCAGTTGGACCTGGTTGTGGTCATCAATATATCAAAGCCTTTAAGTCAGACATTTCCTTGAGGCCACTCTCTCAAAAACACTTTTCAATAGGAAAACCATTTTCAAATTGTATCCTAAGTTCCACTGCAGTTGCTGAGAAGGGGTTAAGGGAGTTAGGAGTGAGTTTGTGGAATTTTCTCTCTTCCCTTCACCAGACTTACCCCCAAAATGCCCCAGAAAACTATTGTTACAGTTTTTAGCATCTAGAAGTATAGAAGATGGTAGTGAAGAGCAATGGTTTTAGGAATCAGGTGACCTGCTTTTTGGTGCATATTTAATCAACAGCAGGCTGGGCGAATAATCTGTCTTCCTGGGTCCTGGTTTCCTCACCTGGCTGCTAAATTCCTTTTCCCTAGATTGTGAGCAGAAAAAGGAAGGTGTGCTTCTATTGCTGTTACCTCCTAGCACGTCATTTTTTCTTTTTTGCTTGTATTTTAGTTTCTAAAGACGGTCATTACTCAGGCACCACCAAAAGGCCTCGGGTATCCAGACACCCTGTAGTCCACCCAGTGGTGAATGGGACAGGAGCGCCTCCCCTTCCAGCCCTCCCAGTGCATGGGAGGCTCTTGCACTGAGACCTCCTGCATTAGAGTATTTAATCTTTAGCACCACCTAACGCCATAAGTAATGTTAACATGTAGTAAATGCTCAAGCTTTACATTTCTCAACTCACCCAATCCGCACAATAACTCCATTTGTTAGATGGAGAAACTGAGGCTCAAAGAAGTTAAGTAACTTGCCCAAGTTACCAGAAGTTTGCCAGAGCCAGGCTTCAAAACAAAGGAATCTGGATTCAGAGTCTGTGTTCCTAATCACAACACCTTACTGTGTTTAAAGTATACATGTATTGTTCCAATGTCTTTTGAAGATGTATTAATGTCAAGGAATAATCTGATTTAATCACGTTTTCATCTTTCAGGGCCCAGAATGTGTTCAGTATCTTCAACAAGAATACCTGCCTTCCTTGCAAGTAGCTCCAGAGATAATTCAGGTAAGAACTGTCCCAGCAGATTTTCCTCTTAATTTAATTAAAGAAATATGACTGTAGTGCAATCTGTATTTTGATTCAAGAGGACCAAACTGCATTCAACTTGATATTTTACTGTGTATAGGAGAGCAAGTGTCTGAACTTCAGGGGTCTGTGAAAATGAATGGGAAAAGTTTTATTTTTATTTTCATTAACCTTTAACAGAAATTTAATTCCCTGTCATTGTGAAGTATCACAGTAGTATTCACATTGCCGTGACTTTGTCACCATAGAAAACACAAATATTTTTGTATCACACTGGTTCCAAAGATCTCAAAATATTGTTTACACTCATTAATATTTTGAAGTTATGAGTTAAGATATGCCACTAGACCTTGTTACCTGAGTCTGTGAATTATATTCTACCAGATGTCAAAATATTTTTGATAACCATAATTCATTATTAGTTTCCTTTGTAATCCCATGTGTTAAATCATTCTGAGAGGGGTTCGGTAGGCTACCCCAGACTGCCAAAGGGGACCAGGGCACACGAACCGCTTCTGAAGGCTTGTGCCAGGTAATTCATTTTATGTGTGCCACACTTATCAGTGCTTAATGTGTAAGTCTGAAACTGTGTTTGGGGTAGGAGGCTGGAAAACTATGTCACTTTTACACTATGTCAAAACCACTTTTTAATGACCTTTAGCTATTTTCTTGGCATTTATTTACCCAGACTTCTTGTCCTATAACACATAGATCTGATGGGGTATCAAAGTTTTGATTAAAACTAGAGTTAGAGCCCTGACCAGCATGGCTGACCTGGTTAGGCGACGTCCCGCAAAGTGAAAGATAGCCCCCTTCAATTCCTGGTCAGGACCCATGCCTGGGTTTCAGGTTTGGTTCCCATTTGGGGCAAGTATGAGAGGCAACGGATTGATATTTCTCTCCCTCTCTTCCTCCCTTCCCCTCTCTCTAAAAATAAATAAATAAAATCTTTAAAAAGGAAAAACTAGAGTTAGAAACTATTGTGTAGATTCTAAGAATTGTTGCTTATCAACAGTGATTTACAATGCTGTTTTATAAGAGGGTGATTTATACTGCTCTTTTAAAAGAGGCATTGAAAAATTGAATGAAAAGTCAGGTAGCTCTCATATAAATATGAGTGATCATAAAACTCATTTTTAATGAATTCATGGTCTATTATGACACATCATCTTTAACTTTAGAGATATTAATGTTTTCAGTTATTACTTATAAACTAATACTTTAAATAGAAACAATAAATTACTGATTACTCATGTAATCTTAATGTGCATCAAAATAGAAATGTCATCTGATTTTGAATAGCTATTACTCTCCCAGATTGCTAAATGAAGCACAATTATATTTCTATTTAATCATTTGGTTATGAAAGATAAGGCACCCCAGTTGTCCCTTTTTTGGATGCCTTCTGACAACGTGTTTTGCAGGTTTCCTTTGGAGAGACTTTTTTTGTTTGGTCTGGCTTTGCTCAGTTCCCTACTAGGTGACAGCAGCCATAGTAAGGTAGTTTTTCTCGCTGGGCATGGATCAGCCTTGTCAAGGAGAGCCTTGTTCTCAAAAGTGAAAGCAGCCTATCTGACAAGTATTAGATTTGAGAATACTATATGGCCTTTTTTGGTGAGGAATTGTTCGGGTTAATTTTGATAAATTATGAATACTATAGATTAAAAGTAATGCAAATGTCTACTAACAGATGAATGGATAATGGAATGTGGTACATGCACACAATGGAATATTATTCACCTTTTAAAAAGGGAAATCCTGTCATGCTACAACTTGGGTGAATCTCGAGATCATTCTGCTAAATGAAATGAGCGAGTCACAGAAAGACTAATCCTATAAAATTCCACTTACATGATGTATCTAAAGCAGTCATACTCTTAAAAACAACGTATAATAGTGGCGGCCAGAGGCTAGGGTTTGGGGAGAGAAAAGGGGAATTATTCAATGGGCTTGGTTTCAGTTTTGCAAGATGTGCAAACTAGACACCCCGTTGCACAAGAGTGTGCGTATGGTTAACACTGCTGTCCTATGCACATACACATGGTTAAGGTGGTCAGTTTTATGTTTTTATCACAATTTTAAAGCAGTGCTGTGCATTTGAATTATGAATTTAATAGAAAAGATTCATTTTCTTCTTTCCTCTTTGTTCTGGCCCCCCAGGAGTTTTGTCAAGCGCTGCAGCAGCCTGATGCTAAAGTTTTTAAAAACTACTTAAAGGTAGGTATTTGGAAAACTTACCTGTCTTCATGTGAGCAGGTGATGTTGCAGAGCCATGAGAGCAGGTGTCCTAGGACACTGTCGTCTGTAATCTGACCAGCTGCTCCTCACTTCGGGATCTCTGCTCCAAAACCTGCTTCTGAGAATCTGTAGTTATGGGTGTTACACTTCAGAGTCTTCCTGTGAAACCCCTTTCAAGTGAACAATCATAGACAGTTAGAAACACTGAATGTGTGTGTGCCCGCATTCATTTGGTGTGAAAACGGGGTTTTGTTTTCAGTTTCATGACTTAGTGAAATCGAAACTAGAGCATTGGGAGAACAAGGAATGCTTAAGAACAGTTCCCCGTACTGGGTTGAAAGGAAGGAACTAAAAATATAGAAACAGAAATATGAGTTACTTGGTTGTGTCCTATCTTGAAACTTTGAATTGTAAAACAGACAAAAAGCAGAATTCTCATATTTGGCCAGCAAGGCTCTTTATACATTTGTATAATCACTGAATTTTTTAAAGCCCTCCAAGTTTGAGGAAGTACCAAATGTTTCTTGGGAATTATATTAATAATAAAATGTTTGAGACAGCACTATATTGCTTTTGCCTAAGGAGTCAGCCATTCGGTACTCTGTGATTGATTTTTATGTGACAGTATCATGCCACCTGCTGCAAATGCCAATATGAGTGACTTTACCTGCTCACAAGGAGCTCGTGGGCAGGAAATAACATTACAGTGTGACAGGATGAGGAACTGTTCTTTATTTGTATATATCACCTTCATTCAACAAATCTAAGGATAAAGCACTGTGCTAAATGTCTTGGTAGCAGGTAATTTAATGAATAGCTGCCTGGTTCTTTTGCCCAAGGCACTCAGTGGAAGTTATAACTCAAGGGGCTTTGCTGAGTACATAAGTGTGCTGACCTTTACTTGGGTTCTGATCTCATCCCTGTCAGTTTTTCCCTAGTAGTGGTGGCTTGTCAGCCTAAAGTGACAAGAGACTTTGTAAGAAGGATGTTGAGAGTTACTGTTTCTGTAACTAACATCCCAAACTCTCCCACTCCCATTTCCCCATAAAAGCAAAGTGGCTATGATGGTAAATACCTGATTGATTAGACTGCATTAAAGGACTCAAAAAATGGTAACTGTCTATTAGAGGTATCTGTAACAGCAGATCTATGTACATTGTAGGAGGCTTATGCTCCACAAACATAAATTTATCCAGTTTTCTCCAAAGCCCAGTTTCTCTATGGTGACAGCATTAAGTCAGTGATAATTGGAAAAAATGAAGTTCCTTCTTTCATGCCTGTTCTCTTCATGCCTGATTGATCCTCAGATCCTGCTAATTCTTCCTTCTCACCCACTTGCTGTCCCTTCCTTCCTGTCTCTAGTATAGGCTTGTTATCTCACTGCTCTTGTTCTAGCCGATCAGGTCTATTTGAAAACATTGAACAGTCCCCCGAAATTCATTCCCCTCCCTCATAATTTTCCTAAGCCTGTTGTTGACTAAACACAAGTTCATGTTTCTTAGTTTGGCATTCAGGGATTTTTTTCTTTTTGTATTCTGATCTCTGATTTCTCTCATAGGAATGGTCTTTTACCATTCTTGGTGTTCTTCATAAATTCTGCCTTATTGGTGCCCCTACTCCTTCATGAATTCTACCCATTCTTCTAGGTTTCCCTGAAGCATGACCTCCTTATAAGGCTTTGTTTTGCTCAAATAGTGACCATTCTTTTCTCTCTGCTTAGTCAGGAGATTATGTGTTATTAAATGAATGTCTGGTCTGCTAGTTCTGGGGATGCAGTGATCAGTACAGTTCTTATCCTTAATGAGTGACTGCCCACAGCTTGTTCTTTCTAGTGCTCTCCTAACATGTACCTGGGGACTGTACTGTGTAATGCTGGGCCAGCGCCTAGCGCAGCCTCTTGCCTGCTTGTTCATAGTCTCAAGTGTCGAAAGAATTTTTTTATAATCAAACAGTGAATTCCCGTAAGAGATAACAACTGCTGTATGTAGCTTTGACTTGTTTATTCCTCAGAATTTAATTTCTCAGCGTTAACTTTGACGGTATGTGCCGATCAGCAAAGTGTGTCAAGAGCATGTTTTCCTCTGGCCACTTGGACCTCATCGTGTCAGCGGTAATACCATATTTTCAGTAGGCTCTCAGCTGAGTGTTGTCAACATAAGTTATCTCTAGACTTTATCAAACTGTCCGAGAGAGAAAGCTCTTGTATTAATGTGTGGACTTATGATGTGAGATGTTTTTAATATCTACTGGGTTTTACAAAAGAGTAGCTAGCACTCAGTAACTTAGAGCCGTTCTTCAAGTGAAAGGTGGTGCCCGCAGACATCAGTACTAACTGTGCTAATGCTTTATTCGCAGATGTTCTTCCAGAGAGCAAAGCCCTAAGAACTGGATCTCCTGTGCCTACTTCATAATCAGGATTTATGATCAGAAATTCCAGTTAATAATTTATAAAGAAGCAGGTTTTGTGTGCCATTCACACTGCTCTTTTTAACTTGGCTTTGAGCTTATTGCAGTATGTGTATGTATTGGGATTTTTCTGTAAGATGTGTGTAATTTTCCCTAAATCCAGGTATGTGGCAACAAGAGAAGTGGCCTGCATGCCAGTTCAAGTTGTTTTATGTAAAAATGCCGTTAAACGACCCAGCAGAGTTATCCTAGTACCTTTGTATTTTTATTTGAAACTTTAAGTCCTCTTAAAGACCATAGCAGGAAAACAGTGTACTTTTTTAAAATTGCTGAATGAATATAAAATGTTTGAGAATTTAATTTTTCTTTTATGCGTGCAGACTCAAACTATGGGGGAACTACAAAGATCAAAACTACTTTTTTGTAGATAGCCATTACATTTCTTTAAAATGTTTCGATGCCAATATGTATTCTACAAAAGAGAATGGTTTCGTAAATTAACTGATTTAAGAGTAGGTGCCGGTGTTATACATTTTTTTATTAAAAAAATAAATTTTACATAGTGAATTTACCAAGTCTTTTTTTGAATTATTATACATACTTTAGCCTTAGTTTTTGTCTTACCTCTCCCTGATTTCCCATTGAAAGGATTGCACATATAAGCTTACGGATGATTTATTTAATTTTATTATGCTCCTAAAAGGTTATGTGCAACTTAGTTCTGTTAAATAGAATCTTTTAAAAAGTGGCCTAGAAAAAGCCTATGTGAATCTGTTGATAGAATTAAAAATCCAATATGTTCTACCTCTGTTATTGGATCTACTTAGGGCACAGTACGTGTTTATGGTATTTATAAGTAGGGGCTGCCCACTTAGTTACTAGAAGACCCTCCCCTGTCTTCTCCCATTTTTATTCATGACTGCAAGAAAGCAAGAGGAAATACAATAGTATCAACAGTAGTATTGGAAAATTAAGAGGGACAACACTGAGTAGCACAATTACTATAGTCACTTAAGTTTAAATTCTAAAAGTCTAAGTAAGATTGTAGGGGAGGGGTTGGGTGGTTGGGGTTTTTTTTAACCTTTGGCCAATATGGCCCCTAGGGGTTTTATGGATGGGCTTTAGGGGTGTATAAACTTCCTAAAATTGTATTCTAAATTGTGTACATATCCCTCTCTTTCTCCCTCCTCTCTCTAAAAATAAATATTTTTAAAAAATAATAAAAAATAATTGTGAACATAAATCTTCTCCTGAGGTTAATTCCAGAAGAGATTTTAAACATTTTCCTTACATCATAGAATAAAAGTACTAAACTAAGTTGACAGTTAGTTGTAAAACTAGATCAGTGGAATGTAAAACTTCGATAACGATGTTTTTAAAAATAAATGAGTGAAAGCTGATGGTTTTGTTGATAAGTTCCCCTGTTCTGTGGGGGAGATAATTACACTATTGCAATAGTACTAATTGTCCAAAGTATACTAATGAGTAGCATAGCATAGTGGTCAAGAGCACAGGCTCGGGATCCTCATTAAGTAGTTTCAAATAACAGTTCCTCCAGTAACTGGTTTTGGAACCTAAAGTGAATTAACTTCTCCCTCCACAGTTTCCTCATCTGCAAAATAGGAGACATAACGGTAGCTACCTCATAACTAAGAATTTAAGAAGTTAAACATGAAAAGAGCTTATTATAGTACCTGGATATTAGCTATGGTTACTGTATTGTTAATTGCACATAATGTAAAGGAGACACCTGGTCCTTTCCCCCTGGCTCTTTAAAGCCTTTCAAAAAATTCACATGTGTTCAGAGCTAAGAGAAATCAAGACATTAAGAGTGTTATAGAAATTAAACTTCACGTTAGATGATCATGTATCATTTCTATCTTCATTCCCTGAAGTTGCCCAGAGCACTCATGGAGTACCATGGCAATTAGGAAACTATTCCATCTTACTTGTATTGTACTTAGTTCCAAAACCAAGCACCCAAATAATTGTCACAAGGGTGAATCTCAACTGTTAACAGGTGAGATCACATCAAGGCAAAAAACCTTAGGGATGTGTGACTTGACTCTGTAACCACCAGGGTTTTATGATGCCTGGTTTAGTTCTGTGCCTAACAGGTTATTTAAATCTTAAAGTAAATGCTAACTCACATTGGTTCTTAAGTGGCTTACCTTTAAGAAAATGCTGGTATCTCAATGTGTATCAATTATGTGCAAAATAAGGAAATAAATGCCTTGGGCTCAGCTAATCAACTTCTCCCATAAGCTTTGAGCTGTGTGGGCTTTACTGTTGTAAGGAACTTTGACAGGACCTTGGCATTAGACATGGAAAAACTGGTTGGAATTGTAAGCAGTGAATAGATTTGTTTGTTGTTAGAATGATTCCATCACTTAAACATTGTTTAAAAGTCTAATAAAGTAACTTCCTTTGTAACAATGCATTACAGTGGGCTTTTGTTACCGCCATGACTTAACGACAAAACAACAACAGAAAAACGTTTAAAGTTCAGTACTTGGCAGTGCAGCTAGAGTTGGAACAGCAACCCCAGGTCTGTTCCACCATTCAAAAGCCTCAGCTCTTAACCGCTCCGCCGAGGTTTCCCATTCCATTGCCGGTTGCTGTAGTTCTCGTCTGGGAGGCTCTAGGTCAGCGGTAGTCTATGGCCTCGCCTGTTGAGAAGACTGCAGGGCTGCCAGTTGGCAAAAGGAATCAGCTTAGATGGCTAGCTGCCTGAGATCTTGGCAGCACGAATACTGCTGGACCTGATTTTAATCCTTAATCTCTCCAATGCTGTCCTTTTCCAAAATACGCTCAAAAGAAGGAATTAGTGAGCTTATTTACATAAAGACTTTTACGTGTTAATATTCATAAGTGATAAGCTAGCTCCACTGCAGCCAACATGGACTTGAAAACAGATAAAATCTGTCCCTTCAGACTATGACATTCCCCGGCGATAGCCCCCCACGTGTCCAGCACTTGGCCCGCCGGTGATCTATTAAAACGAGTTCCAATCTGTCTTGCTCACTACCGCCACACTCCGCACTTCGGCTCTCCGGGACGGGGCGGGATTTGCAGTTGCGAGTATCAGAACCTTTGTGCTCACCGCGCAGAGCTCCCTGGCCTCACCCTCAGAGTGAGAGGGGCGGTAGCGGGGTGGGGAGGGTCTCGCAGAGAGGGTGTAGACCAGGTCTGACTCCGGACACCCCCACCTTCCCCGCCCCTCGCTACCGAGGACTGGAGAGCCCACCGCCGCAGGAGCTTCGGGGCCGAAGGCCGAGGCCGGGCCCTTGGGCGTGCGCACGCGCACCCGCGTGCGACGGCCGTCCGTCACGTGGCTCCCGGATGGGGCCTCGGGAAGCCGGAAGTGGCCTGAGGCTCAACGAGGCCGCGGGAGCCGGCTGGCGGCGGTGCGGTGACTACCCGGCGCGGTGAGTGGGGGCGGCTGCAGCTGCAGGGTTGGACGTCGCGTAGGGCCGGGGCAGCCGAGCCCCGCACGGGCCAGCGCGGAGTGTTCCCGCCCTCTGTGGGAACCTGGGATGCTGAGTCAGAGCGGGGGCGGGGCGAGCGACCCCAGGAGCCCCGCACGACCGGAGGCCGAGCCCCACCCGCACCCTGGCTAGGCAGACACCCGGCTCTCTCGGGTGTCTGGGGCGTCTGAAGCCGGGGGGGATGGTCCCGCGGGCTCTGTCCCTTCCTTCTCGACTCCCGGCCTCCTGACCGGGCCCTCCCGGGTCTAGCGACGCTGGACACGAAGAAGAAGGATGTGTTGCTGACCGAGTCTGGGCCCTGGCCGTCCGGGATAGACGCTTGGGCCCCTTTCCCTGGCAGTTAGATTAGCCGGTTTGTACCCCCAATTTCCGAGCGTTGACAAAATCGGCAGTTTTTATTTATTTATTCTTATTTGTTGATTTTAGAGGGGTGGAGAGAAAGAAACATGGGTTCATTGTTCCATTTGTTTATGCATCTGTTGACTGCTTATTGTTTGTGACCTGACCGGGACCACCACCTTGGCTATTGGGAGGATGCTCTAACGAACTAAGTTCCCAGCCAGGGCGAGATCGCAGTTTTTAAGTAGATTGATTTTTTTTTTTTCATATTAAAAAGACGTGTCATTAAGGTTTTAGTGATGATAACCAGAGGCGGTTGGCTCACGGGAAGCTAGAAGCTGAAGACGTTTTTAATATACTTACATGTAATGGATAATACAAGTTCCCAAAGCGTTTACCTGTGGGGAAATGGCTTGTGGGTTTGTTTTCCAAACCGCTTCCCAAGTATTTTCAGTAAATTTCTTCAAACCAAGTTCTACCCAGTAATTGTCAAACGCATAACCAAAGACCGGCCTTTTTCACTCAAGAACGCTGAATATAATACCTCTTTAACAAATGATTCACACAGTAGTAGTTTGGAAATCCGGAAACTTTTTCTGTCTATTCATTTATGAACACATGCTAACTTTCGTTTTGGATAGTATAAGGAAGTAGGCTTGGCGGGGTCAGCAGTAACATACTTGTTGAGTGCCTGCCTCTAGTGTGTCGGAATTTGGGAAGATTTATATAGCAAGCACCTTGTTGCATGTGCTGAGTCATGTTTTAGCATGCTGTTATTGGGGGGTTTTGGAAGATAGTTTCGAAAGACTTTTCCCTAGATCATTGTAAAACTGTAGGTTTATATCAGCATACAGAGAGCAGATGTCTTAGCTGATAAACGTGTTTTATATTACCCACGAGGTACAAATAGGTACCTATGACACCGTAAGTACCTATGATACTATTTGCCACTTACAGTCATCTCAGATAACAAAGTTAATTAGGGATGATTTTTCATTATTGAAAAATATTTGAGAAGTTTATCACATCAGTAGCTGACAAATGTGTATTTATTTGTGAAAAGAAAATCTTGTTTTTATTGCTTATTTCCAATAAATTGCTGTATGAATTTCCTTATCTGAATTAGATGGCTGGTAAAATTACATAAATACATCTTAGTATAATCAAATTAAATCAAAGATTGCTGAAATTTAGACCCCATTCTTTAAATTCCTGATTCTGCTTGGAATATTGCCGGTCATTAATTCATCACTGACAATCTAGTCGTTCTGACTTACTACAAAGGAATGTTAAGCTCTGTTTTGACCTGATATTACGGGAGGTTTAAGGTGCCTTGATGAGACTAGTGTTTATACTATTTAGTATATCTCATTTTCATTCCGACATAGAGCTCAAATATGTTTAGTATTGTATAGCTTTTCAATATTACAGAGCAGTATTAAATGGGGTGATGCTTTTTAAAAAAAAAAAAGACTTCACTTTTTAGAGCAGTTTTAAGTTCTCAGCAAAACTGAGCAGAAGGAACAGATTTTCCATATACTTCCTGCCCCAACACATGCGTAGCTTCTCCTTGCTTATTTTTAAGACTTAGTAATACGCACTTAGAATGTATATGTTTATATAATTGGAGGTTGGAGAAACTATCCTTAGATTAATTTCAGAAGTGTTAGTAACCTTTCAGGAATAATAATTTTGCACCTTTCCATTGTGATTGTCAGGCTCTGTGTAGATGAAATTTTAAAGTTACAGGAAGTGTTTTGCAGCATGGTTGTTTTCATTAGTGTTGCCCTGCCCTTGAAGGAAACAAAGTAAGTTTTACTATATTCTCTTATATTCTACATTTACTACTTTATTCTGAAACACTTTAAATATAACTCATCGTTGATTAACTTTTCAAAACATTTGAAGAGGTGGCCAGTATCACTCATTGACAAAGATAAAATTAGGAGGGAAATAGATTTTTTTCAGCCTTTTGATAAGTAAATTAAGTTGACTATATAAGATGTCTTTGGTTAATGTTATTCAGAGTCCACACAGCATTTAATATAGCTGGAAACTTGGATTTTTTTACTTTGGGCTTCTTATATACCTCAATTTAAAAAATGGATGATCTTACTTGAGACTAAAAGTAGCTAGCATTGGTTTCTAAAATGTATTAGTCCCTTAAAACAAACATGCGCATTTTTTTCTTTTCTCTTAGTATAACAAAGAGGATCACCTGATCAAGCCGAGATGCAGAGCACTTCTAATCACCTGTGGCTTCTGTCTGATATTTTAGGCCAAGGAGCGACTGCAAATGTCTTTCGTGGAAGACACAAGGTTGGTAGAGAGAAAACGGAAGGCTCTTAATCCTTTTATATGTACTCTTCTGGGGAGCACACTTGCAGTAAAGTATGAGACTTTCTGTTTTTTATATACTCTCTGAAGAGTACCTATTTTTGTGGTTTTTTAAAGGGATAGCTTAATTCAGAGGCAGTGCTATCTACTCAGTGGTGACAGAGAAAAACAGGTGTTTGGTTGAAAAAAGCATGGGAAGATGTGTTGTGCCTTTTGATTCTTTCCCCAGCCTAGCCCTCCCATGGTTGGTTATGAGTGATCTCACTGCCAGAAGTGCAGAGTAGCCAGTATATGGGATGGCGGTACGAGGGGGAGGCAGATCTTTAGTTTGGAGGGGAACCCGTGGACATTCTGATATGCTGTGCTAAGGCTTCATGCCCCCCAGTAAAACAACAAGACAGATTATAGTAAAATGAAATTATCAACAAGGAGCCCAGGTTTAAAAGGCTCTATCTTTGTATGAAGTAATTAGAAATTGTTAGTGGAAGTGAGAATCAAATAAAAGGGCTAATCCCAGAGGCACTTCAAGAACCCAAAAAAATTTTGTGTCAGATTCTATATTGGAGAATAGAATTAAAGATGATTAAAATAATTTAAAAGGAAGACACTAAAGATCATTAAAGTTTCTATTCTGAGAAAGGAGCTGGAAGAAGAATGGAGTTAAAAATTCTTTCATAATACAAATAATCATCAATTAATTGTTCACCACTATGAATTTGTTTTGAGTAAATGTTTAGAGCCTCCTAAATTCTTATTTTTAGAAACAGGAACTTTAAACATTTTAGTAAGGAGGAGTTTCATCCTATCATCTGGTAGCCGGGAGATTATCAGTCAGTCAGTTCTGTCAGTGACTGGGAGATAAGCACTCCTATGGGAGGGGCTGTTTCCTCTCCTGGGGAGAGAATATGACTAAAAACGGCCTTTATGGCTCATGGAGAATGAATCAGAAGTGGCCTAGGGACACTTAGCTTTTTTCCCTCTGATTCCAGAGTTGTCCGAAGGTTCTGGGTTCTCAATCACATTCATTGTGGTCTCTGGTTCCTTGGTGAAATCCATTGTGACCAATTGTAGATATTTCTGCTCTAGGAATTGTTTTTGTTTTAGGCTTTGTGCCAAAAAGAGAAAAGAAGTGGCAACATGGGATTTAGTGTTGAGAACACACCTGACTGTCTTCCTGTGAGCTAAATTAACTTAACCAACTTTAATAATTGCTTGATATGTCAGACACTCTGGTGGACCTAGTGACTATGAATACAAATAATGTGCATTTCCTGCCCACATAGAGTTCTGGGGTTAGTAGCAAGATGGCATTGGAAGGGACATAAATGGGAAACTGATCAAGTGATAGAGACTGCTTGGCACTAGAAAATATTTCTTATATTCCAGTCCTCTTTCTTAGATTAGATACTCAGTGTCTTTCCTGTAAGTGCCTACACATAGTAGGCAATCTGTAAATGCTGAATAAAAGAATGAGCAAATGAGGACAGATTAGATTAACCTAAGACAACCTAAAGTTCTTCTTCAAAGGAAACAAAAATGTACTTTATCCAGTATAGTTTGAAAGCCTAAAATATGGATTTGAGAGACATAAGAATTGGTTTAAAAGATTGCTAAGAGCCAGTTTAGTATTCAGTCCCTAATAATCTTTCCAGGGGTGTGTTTTAAGAAA
>VMDR010015008.1:0-22839 GCA_007922815.1 Macrotus californicus | reverse complement strand
CGCCACCCAGGACACACCAGAGAACTGCAATTGACTTCAATGTACATGAAAGAGCCGTAAAAACAATAAATTAGATACTTTCAAGAGAGGTAATGATGTCACTGTCACGGAGTGACAGCAGTTCCCCGAGTGCTGCTGGTCCCCTTAGAAAAAGCACTGCTCCAAGAGCACCCCGGTGGGAGGGTAGGGGACTTCTCACCAGGGTTAAAAGCGGTGATGTGATGCCCCGCCCCCCGCCCCGCCCCCCATGGCAGTGACAGCCTCAATCTCCACCGTGCGTTGTTTTCCGAGATGAGCTCCATGCATCATTTTATCGTAAAGGTTCCATTATGCTAATGTCTTACAAAATCACATTTTGCTGTTGCTGGAAGGTCAGGAGGGGGTAGAAAGATTTAGATTTAGAACCAAGGAGTTGTACAGCAGTCAGTTTCCAAGGGTTAATAAGATGCCATCAGAGTAGGTTCAAGGGCTTCTCAGTGGCCCCTGATTAGTATGCTCTCTGGGTTAACAGAAAGAAAAAGGGAGAACATTATTCCAAGTTAAACATTAGGGGGAAAAAAAGAAGCAAGTGCTATAAAAATGGGGGTATTAAAACTTGGCTTCAAGTATAGGCGTGATTTGAAATCTCTTCATTGAAGTTTTGATACCCCTATTGATCTGAAGTATCAGTAGAACAGGACCATTTAAATAGGTCTCTGTTCCATAGTCGATGGGCTGCTGAATTATCCACTCCCTTCATCCACCATCTTAAAACCCTTTCAAAAATCATTAGCTAAAGATCTGCAATGTGTACAGAATTAATACGAATGTTTTTGTGACCCCGTTGTGATGAGGAGGATGCTCAGGTTTTGACTGGTCCCAAGTCCCACATCCCAGCTCTCAGGGAAAAGGATGCTAAGCTAATTATTCAGTGCAAACTAGATATTATTCCCTAGAGTAATGTTTTATTTCCATCTTTCCCAGAATTATTGATTTCCTCCAATCACCGAGGACTGCGAGCATAATTCATGAATACACTGTATCATCAATCCATCAATAATTTGTAGTTGCGGGCAACAACTGTCAAACAGCTGAGTAGAAACACATTACCACCACACAGCTCCCTTCGGACCGATCATTGTAAATCAGAGCAACTCGGAGGAGAAGCAGCTGCTCTTTGGAAACACTTGCCTGGTGCGCACTTGGCATCTGATTTTCCAGCGCAGCCTAATGAGCAGGCTGTGGACTAAAGGGTCCGAGCTGCTGGGGCGGGGTGGGGGTGGGGGCTCTGTTTGGCCAGGCAAGGCTGCTGAGTGGCTCTGGAGCTGGACGTTCTCCAGGCCGAGTGCTCTGTACCTTTGGGAAGCTGTTTGGGAGGGGTCCCTGACCAGGCTTTTGATGCTATTCCCAGGACAGGATGACAAAGGTGCTGGGTGTGTTCTGGGGTGGGGACTGCCCTGCCAACGCTGTGTTCAGGTGCAGAACCAGAGACACACAGCGTATTCTGTCATGACCTGGGACTGACGGGGACAGAAAAGCTGTAGAATACGTCTAAGGCAGTCTGGAAGCCCAGCTCACAGAGTCGTACATGAAAAAAAAAGAAAAAGACTATATGACTTCTTGCCAAGTTCAAATCTTAAAGTTTCTCATCGACTAACTCCAAATATATTAAAAGTGGTTTTGCTAGGGCTGTTATATATTTCCTGTCAACTGACATATTTTTTTCACCTCAAATGCCAAGCTATGGAATTTGGGAAAGTATTACTCAGATGTTATACAAAAATGGAGAGATTTGTTGAAGGCCTTAGAATCAGGTGGCTTCTTGCATCAGAGTGTATAGGGTTAGTGTGGATTTTCCAACCCAGGCAAAATCTAAGCGATTTGCCACGAACACTTTGATCCAATAAAAATAAATAAATAAAATATTTTTTTAAAAAAAGAATGACATTTGGAACCAAAAGAACTTGGTGCAAGTCTTAGTCCCAACACCTTTTAGCAGTGGGTCTTGAAGAAGAAATTTAGTCTCTGTCAGTTTCTGTGAAAATGAAGAACTAATACTTGTACTCCTAATAAAAATCAAGCAAGATACGCGTAAAAGTTTCATAAACTATTAAGTGTTAAGAAAAACTTTAATTACTCTACTGAGAGTAAAAAAAAATGTATCTCTAAAATGGATTTACAATAGCGGTTGGCAGGAGAAAAATATTTTCTGTGACAGGTCACACAATCAGTAGGACTACTTTAGCTTCATTCTCGAAATAGAAAATCATCTGAAACTTGGAATTAGGTGAGAGAGACTTCCTTCCTCCCTCCCCCCTTTCATCTGTCAATCAACTAACCTCTCTGAAGTTCATTGAACCACTTCAGGGCTCCATGTTTTCCTACTAAATAATTAGTGGAACACAATTTGGACACCAGTTCATTCTATATTTGCATGACAGTCGGATTTTTCCTTTTTGAAAGCCAGACTGGCACCATGTGGGAGGAGCCACGGAACCGCCAGGAGCCAAGTGCGCCTCCAGGCTGCGGGGCAAGGCGCGTCTTTCCCTGGTTCCTGAGGTCCGGCCTTGAACCCTGCCAGTCCCCTTTCTGTACGTTGCCCTTCTCCTCTGTGGATTTCAGGATGATTATGTCTGTGGGTTACGCAGCCCCTTTGGTGGTCCCCGTGGCTGGGAGATTGGTTCTACATTCTGACCTCTGACTGGGGAGCTGTGAAGATGGAGTAACTCTTCTCTGCAGAGTAAGAGACAACGGATGTTTGCATCATCTTTGCTTATTTGTCTCCCTGTGACCTCAAATCAATTAAAAAGGTTTGCCTCCTGGGCAGGCACAGGGCTCTCTGAAATCCGGACCCCCGCTGAAGGTGCAGGCCTCGCTGATTTTGTCTAGGGGTCTGTGTTTCAGGAAGGCCCCGCCCACTGCTGTGTGGGAAACGCTTCCCTGTCGCCTGGGATTGTTCAAAAATCAACTGACTACATCTCAGACTAAAGAAGCTCTGTCCTGATTGTTTAATGAAAACCAACACTAAACACTTTCCTAAAAGATATTCCCAATGGCCACAGAAAACAAACTAACCTTTGAACACTTTAAATGTCCCCAACATTTAAGGGAAACATCCTTCCCAAAGAAAGTACTAGCTAAGAAATAATTAAGAGACTCAAGTTTAGGCAATCAAGGAGACCCTTTGGAAACCTGGATTGCTTTAATAATTTGGGTTTAAGACAAAAATGAAAGCTATATATATGTTCTCTGATATATCAGTGTTACATCTGTGACAAGATCTTTATTTCATATTCTACAGAAGAATCGGGTCAGATTTCCCATGAAGGAGGTGGTCTGTGCCAACACCCCACGCTTCTCAGATTGGTTGACCAGTTAAGGAATCTAACCATCATGATACTTAGCTGATGAAAAATATACATTTGTATTTTATTAGATGGAATCACAATTTTGGCGAGTTTTAGTGTGCCAGCCAAAATACAAGTTCTCAGATCCTTATATAACTTTAAAAATCTGGATTAATATAAAATCAGGCTATTTCATGACTAATCATTGGATAGTTGGATAATTTCTACTAAGACCGAATAAAAAAGCATTTAGAAATAAGCATAATTTTAAGTTTATGTACTTGTGATTCTTTATTTCTGTATGGTACAGAATAGCTATGCTTTGGGTTTTTTTAATGGAGTGTTTTATTTCTGCCAGTTTAGAAACTGGGCCTGTAGAAAATGATGTAATGTGTGTTCACGACCTTTGTGAGTCTGTATGACACAGTTCTACCTCCCAGTTTTCTCTGCAGAAGTTGCTTTTTGGTTAAAAATTATAATTAGTTTGGGTAATGGAGACTATACTAGAAGGAGTAATAACAGAAAAATATAGCTGTTTACCCAAGGCAATGAGATGGGTTTCTCTTTTTAAAGGAAGAAGAGAGTAGGATTTTCCCTAAACAAAGTGTCGGTTTGTTCCAGAATATGAAAAAAATACAGTGGAGAACAAACCGGAGAGAAGATGGCAAGCTGCAGAAAGTCGGAAGGCAGTGAATTTTACTTGCTTTTGTTTATGATACCTGTGTCTAAAAAGAAGCTATTAAATGTGTTGGAGTCAGTGCGAAGCTTACTAGTTTTGATAAGCTTATTTGCAAGATAATTTAAGAGAAAAAAGAAGCTCATAAAACCTAAGTCACCGAATATTATGTTAATGCAAAATTAGAATCATTTTTTCTCTGTCAAGTTGATAAAATCATCCCAGAATACTTGGCGAGGACAGTAAAGCACTCCTTCCTTCTGTGCGTCTGCCCTGGCAGCGGCCACTCCACTTCCTCCAGAAGCAGCGCGGCTTCAAAGTGTCCTCATTTGTGAATGACTTCAGGTTTCATTTAATCATCTCACCTCAATTACGTTTCTCTGAAAATATTTTATTGTCACTCTGATTCAGTGAATAACCCTGCATTGTCTCCTCAGCACCTGGGACTTCAACAAATGATCAAATCTCTGGCAGTTCCTTTGATCTTGCCTTCCAAAAATCAGATCTCAAATTTGATTTTAATGGAAATTTAAGAGAATAAATTCAAGATTTACTTTTCACTTTAAAATGTCCTTGAATCTCCCAGAAGTCCCCCGGGGAGAGGGGCTGGGATCGTTGGGTTGGGTCGGGGTGTTTCGTATGTGTTCACTTCAGCATTACCAGGGAGCCAGGGAGCAGGCTGGGGAACCAAAGGGCCCTCGGTCTCTGCAGGGCCAAGGTGCACAGATAAAATGCTGTTTGCATGAATCTTTCACATAGGGCCGCAGAGAGCAGCCACAGCCTGCACCACCCATATACATTCTTACCTTCAGGGGAAGCGCTGATGAAATAGCTATGCACCTGATCACACAGGGGTATTGTACTCTCCCCATTCTGCTATCAATGGTCATTGTAACAATCAACCTGGACATCTATTTTTATGAAACTGGTTTCTGCTAGCACCTGTGGCTCGCCTGAGAGCACTGTGCAAACCACAGGCCAAGCTTATGTCTTCATCACGGAAGAACGGTCTTAGATGTCAGAGAAAGGATGGTTACAGGTGCTCTGGATTACGGACACCTCACAGAACAGAATCTTAGTTACAGGCCTTCAGGCTGATGTCTGTCCACCCACTGTAGTGCAGACTGCCAGCGGATGCATCGGGATCCCCGAACTCACCAAGTCTGGAAATCGATGCCCTTCACGACAGTAGACCACCAACCCAGGGTCCAGCCAAAGAAGCATTAACTACGTAAGCACAAGAGGACTGATGAGGGAAATTTAATGATAGCTATTTGTTCTGAATATTCTTGGTATTACTATTTAACTTCTATTTCTGTGGACATGTGAAGATTTTCTTCTCTTTTTCACCAACCTATCTTACCTTCAGTTTGCTAGACTCTGCCTTTGTTTACTGATCGGAAACATTTCTAAATTCCATCTGATGTTCACTGGCCTTCGGAATTAAGAAAAATAGACTTTACTGAGGCTCTGTACTTTTCATGGTAACATAGTTGTTTGCAGAGGTTCAATGAGAATTTGCTCTCCTCCTACCGGAATACAGTCAGGCAAACTGTGTGACAAAGGACACATGGAAAGTAGTATTTGAGGGTAACTGTCACTGCCCCAGTCTGATGGCACACCCTCACGGAACGGTGACCGCCTTCGCCCGTGTCAGCGATGTCTAGACTGCCCCCCCAGGAAACAGGCTGGAGACCTGGCCGGCAGAGTTCCGTTCCACGGGTCAGAATTCCCGTCCAATGGGACAAACAGCCCCAAGGCCACGGCTCATAGCCCTGTCGTCCCTGCTGCAGCGGCCGTACCCTAACACTGCTTCACTTCATGCACACATGCTGGCAGGGGCTGTTTCTTTAGCTGCTACTTTGAAAATTTTACACAAAAGTACAGAGAATGGCATGAGAGAGCCACCGCTGATTCACCAACACTTCACGTGGCAGGGGACAATGGTTGGCCCCACATTTAGTGGCCCTAAGATGGAGCACATGGCATCAGCCTGACCTCCACCGTGTATCTATCTGCCCACTTTCATCTACTTATAACCGTTGCCGGCATGAGTCAGGACTTGCAAAATGGTGAATATTCTGACTTTGGAATTCCTTTTCCAAGCAGAATCTGGAATTACTCTGCACAGAAAGATTTCCTCAACTACTAGGGCTACTTGGTCAGCTTGTGGTAGAATTTAAGGAGGGAAAGTTGGATACATGCTATTGTTTTCATTACCGATTTTCTGAGAGAGGTTTCGGTACTCCAATCACTTCCGGTGCTTTCCCATGCATTTGACTTTCTTGGTAGGCTAATCTGAATAAATCGTGTTTGCCTTGGATTGTCCGCCTGCGGACTGTGAATCTTTGTTGGCCTGTGTGTCCTTCACGCGTATTCGACGGTCTCCAATTAGCCTCACAAGCCGCCCAACAACACAACACCCACTATCGGGTGTCCAAGGTACGTCTTGCACATTTCCTGTCCCCAGCCTAGAATCTTCCATTCTCCAAGAACTCCTGGTTCCTTTAGGTGGAACATAGTGTTAAGAGACCAAAATTTGGGTGGCCGTGACATTACTCTTAATGTTTAAGCTTGGAAAAATTACCTAGATACTATACATAACAGGAAGCTGGGGTGGGGCCCTGGCTGGTGTGGCTCAGTGGATTGAGCACCAGCCTGTGAACTGAAAGGTCGCTGGTTCAATTCCCAGTCAGGGCGTATGCCTGGGCTGTGGGCCAGGTCCCCAGTTGAGGGCACGTGAGAGGTAACTGTTTGATGTATGATCAATGTGTCAGTCACAAATTGATGTCTCTCCCTGTCTTTCTCTCTCCCTTCCTCTCTCTCTAAAAGTAAATAAAGTCTTTTAAAAAAAGTAAAATAAAACTTGGGGAGGGGCTGATGGCATGGGATGGGAAAGCCAAGCACAGGGTCTTCATTGGAACTAGCTGTGGAACCATCAAAATAGGGATTCCTGGGCCTCAGCCAGGACCTATGTCCTCCAAGGTACAAGGGTGCGCCCTGGGCTTTCATGGGGCCTGTGGGACACACAGCCACCCCAGAAGCCACTGGGCAGGAGGCTGAGTTATCATCTCCAAGCATCCTCACTCCCAGCACCTCGGGGTCCGGTATATTACATGCCTGTGAAATCAAAAGGTTTTTAATCTTCCATTAATTTTGTCTTGTCTTAAAAAGTAAGATATAGTCATTACAAAAAGTTATAACGAAACAAGACTCAAAATAAAAATAACAATACTATCACAAGAAAGAACTGCATGATGAAGTCTTAAATCTGTTTTTTCATCTGTTTTCTATATACACACGCCCGCGGGAGTGAAGAGATGTAGTTAACTCTATGTTTAACAGAGCAGGATCCTCCTCTACTCAATATTCCAGAATGTACTTTTCTGACAATAGCACCTTTCTATGACATTAAATATTATTCTACAATATCATCTTCAATGGTTACATAGTATCGCACTTTATCAAGCTGCCAAACACTTATTTAATCAGTCCCTACAGTTGGACTTCTTTTTTGTAAATAATGCTATACTGAACATCTTTATGCCTAATTCCTTGAATACATCCTTTACATAATTTTATTTTTTTTAATTTTATTTATTGATTTGAAAGAGAGAACGACAGAGAAACATCACTTTGTTGTTCTACTTTTTTATACATTCATTGATTGCTTCTTGTAGGTGCCTGCCCAAACATCGAACCCACAACCCTGGTGTATCAGGACAGTGCTCTAAATGGGTGCTATAATTTTCTGATATTATAATTCCACTTTTTGGAGTAGAATTATTAAATCAAAAGGTAGAAGTTGCACCTCCTCTAGTGGAATGGTAAAGTGCTAAAATAATTACCTATTAATTTGAACAGGAGAAAATTCTATGACACATGAATAGGACCACATAAGAAATAAGCGTGTAAAAGGGGGAAGAAAGCTTATTTGATTATTTTTAGAGCTGTCATAAACTGAATTTTCACGTACAGAGAAAATAAGCCATGTGTAGGATATTGTAATTCAAAGACGGCGGCACTCCACAAACAGACAAGCAGATAAAAATGCCGTGGTAGGCGCATACAATGGAATATTGGTTGGCCACAAAAACAATGGAATATTACCACTTGCAACACCATGAATGGACTTAGGGGGTATTATGCCAAATGAGATAAACCAGTCAAAGAAAGACAAATACCATATGATTTCACTTATATGTGGAATCTAAAGAACGCAAGAAATGAACAAACAGAAAAGGAACAGACTCACAGACACAGAGAACAAACTGACGGTTGGGGGACGGGGGGGGGGTGATGGAGAAGGTGAAGAGACCGAGAAAACAGATTGGCAGATACAAAACAGTCACGGGGACGGGAAGTACAGCAGAGGGAACACAGTAACACTGAACTATGTTTGGTGCCAGATGGGTACTTGAAATATCGGGGGGACCTGTTTGTGAAGTATACGATCATCTAACTACTATGCTCTGCATCTTAAACTAATACAAAATAATACTGAATGTAAACTGTAATGGAAAAATAAATAAGTAAAATAATTCATAATCATCTGGACAAAAAGATGGCAGCGGTAAGTGACGTCACCGCGCCTGAATCATAAAGATGGTGGCGGAAAGTGACCTCACCGCAGCTGAATCCCACTGTGGAGGCGACTTAGAACCCCAACCCACCCCCCCCCCCCTCCCGGGCGCCACCGAAGGGCGCATGCGTGCATGTTGCTTCGTTCGCTTGGCGGGGACCGCGAGCCTGTGTGGACAGGCCCTGCAGCGCGTCAGGGACCCGCCTGTGCTGCCGCTCGCCACGCGCGACCCCATCACGCTGGCTACGGGAAAAGGGCAGACTGCTTTCCTTCCTCACACGAACTAGAAAACTGTTGGTCGCGGAGCCCCCACATAAAGAGCCGCGATGGAAGCTGTCATCTAGAAGGACGGGGACAGGTCCCAGGAGTACCGGGATGCTGGGCCGTGACCCGGCTCAAGGACACGAAGGGCCGCGGCCCAACCGTCCGGTGCCCTCAGCAGCAAGCGGGGAGCGGAGTCACGCCCCGCCCAGGCCGGCCCTCCCATCGCTGCCAGCTGTGTCCCCGAGAGGCGGTGCCTTGCCAGTGTGCAGGGAGCGAGGACACGAGGCTGCGGCCCTCCTTCCCCAGCGCGCGTGTGTCTGGACGGGACAGCTGCGCAGCGTTGCCGACTAAAGCACAGCTCGTGTACTAGGACACGTAGCCCCTTCTATTGTTATGAGGGGAAATCCACTGTGGCCGACGAAGTGTTCCCTAGCTCGCCGCGGAAGCTTCTAGTTCCTCGCACTCTCGGCCTTTCCCCGAGATGGCGTTTGTTACACATGGGAGACGCCACCAGCACTTGGGCGACAGGACTCTGAAAGGCTGATACACTAGAGGAATATTGTCGACGGGCTTGAGGGTTTTCACAGAGGCGACCGCACAGCCGTCAGAGAGAAATCCGAGAGGCCTGGCCTGCTCGTCGTGGTCATTGAGGGACCTGCGCTGGCGTCGGGGGCGCACACGGCGCGCGGCTGCCCTCAGCAGCCAGCAAGCAGAGCATCGTGCACTGCGTGCGTCTGCACTGCTTGGGGACAAGAGAAACAGCGATGCAAACGGCAGAAACCTATCAAGATCGGCAAATCAGACGCGCCAAAGCCGTCACTCTGCACAGCGATGTTTGCCTCGGTTTAAAAGTGACTTCGTGAGAAGTGCCCTGTCTTGGAGAGGACATCATGAGAGGACATCGTGAAGATGCACACGCGGGCCCAGGGGTCCAGTCCAGACCCAGGTGCACCGTCCCCTGGCTCACTCAGACCAGGAGCTCCGCCTGCATCATCAGGCTTGGCTGACTCATCCTGACACTGCCCCCATCCCTCCACTGCCGGTCAGCAGGGCCAGGTTGGCCGGGTCCCCTACGGTCCACGTCTGTGATATGTCCCCACCTAATCTGCTCTTTCAAATTACTGGGTGGAACCAAAGGGCCCTTTGAGCAAGTACTTGTAGGAAAAAGAAAAAAACAACAACTTTTTTTTGTTGCCTTATTGCAACTTGCTTTCTGTCCAAATGGTCCCCAGTGAGCACAGATCGTAAGAACCCGAAGACTAGCCCTGATTTCAGATGGAATGCTGTAAAGGAGTCTTGCGTCACTAAATGCAATGTGGTGGTGGGAGGTGGGGAGAGGTGGGGAGACATGCGGGATTTAGGGCTGGAAGGCTGTCAATTGTCAGAAAACAGCCACAGCAGGTTTTGTCCCTAACGTCATTCCTCAGGACCCTGGAACACCCACTGTTTTATTGGGTCCTAAATCTGGGGTGGAAGTGACCAAAATCTACAAGTAAATACATAAATATACAAATAAAATTAAACAAGCCTCACCTCTACACCACGGTGAGCAGAGGTGGCTTTGAAAGTAGGAACCCTCTGGAATGTGGAATGAGGGGCTGGCCTGGCTTGTTCCTGAAATGGAGCAGGCAGCCCCGGACCTGCAAACTGACATTGCTTTCAGAGCCCGCCGGCATCGGACCTCTGCACACGCAGATGGGAAGGAGGAAGGGTAACAGAAGTGGCCAATGGCTGCTGTTCGGTGTCAGCCAGGCCCCACCCAAGCTCTGGTCATGAAGTGGCACCAACTCTACAAGGTCAGGCATTGCATTGTCTGTGTTACCGACAGAGACACTTGGCCCATGAAGGAAATCAGTGCTTCTCAAGCTCACTGTGCATGACTCGACCAGGAACCTCGTGGAGATGGTTTCTGATTCACCAGGTCTGGGGTGGGGCCGGAGAGTCTGCATTTCTGATCAACCCCCAGGCAATGCTGAGGCAGCTGGTCCGCAGGCCACACTTGGAGCAGCAGGAGTAGGTGGTCAGGGGCCCTGGGGCTGCTGAGAGGCCAAGCCTGGACGTGGCTCTGTGGCTGGCCCCAGGGCCGCACTCCGCACACGAAGCCCACAGCAGACACATCACACCTAGGGGGCTCTGCAGGGCCCGAGGACTGGACACACATGCCTGGTACCTGTTCTCGTGGTATTTTCCCGATTTCCCAGCGGCAGCAAGCGTCAACTAAGTGCCTACTGCATACCAGGCACTCTGCTGAACGCCTGGGATATAAAACACTGCCCCGGCTCAAGGGATTTTCACGTCATGCACCAGACAAACAAGGTCCCCTGATTCCCGTTCTACCACAGGTAAATTACAGCTCTGCTGACGGACTGAGTTTCTGATTGGTTAAGGCATCATGTGCAGAAAGGAGCATTATTAACGCCCACAGAACCAGAGGTGTGCAATAATGCACCTCTGACACCAAACCCAGTCCCTTTGATTTCATCTTTGGGGATGAGGGAAGACTTCTTAAGATTTTACAGAGCTTCGGGGACATCATTTGGGAAATTAGTTACAGTTCCACCATTGTAGAGGCTGTACCTGCTCCCACGGGATTACCTAGGAAGTGATTTTAAAAAGAAGGTCCTGGTAGTTTGTTTGCTAGTCTCGAGGACTTCAAGGTCTTATATAAAGTGGTCGCTTTGCTAATGCCTATTTTCACTAGATAGGTGGACCAAACATCCCTGCATCACATGTGAATTTATTGGAAGCTACAATTCACACAGAATAACACCTTCAATACAAGTTACAAAATTTCCATCAGTCTTCATTCAAAACAAATTCAGAAAGTTTTAAGAGCTTATTTATAGGCAGTCAGTTTCTATCAAAAACTTTGCAACTTGTTCTTTGCATTCCTTCCAGCCAAATCAAGACAAAGGAACCCTGTACCCAGGGCTCCAGCCCATCCCGGGACCAGCCTCAGCAGCTCCGAGTCTCTGGCCTCGGCCCCCAGGCTCCAGTCAAGTGCCATCATGGCCCATGTCCCATGTCCTCCGACGGTCCTCAGGGCTCAGAGAAAACCAAGGAAAGGTTTTACTTCGTGGGGCAGTAGGACCCCCAGGAGAGGGACAACGGGGCCCACAAGTGGTGCAAATCTTTCAGGAGAGAAGCCCACTGTCACCTCGGGTCACATGGAGTCCGGGGCGTTACTTCCCCTCCCTCTTAACCAGCACAGTGCTCCACGGAGGCCCCTGGCAGGTCCTACCCTTCATTCAACAACAGCACTGTCACTTCCTGTCCCCCTCCCCACTGTGCCTGTTCAACCTCGTGTGTTTGCAAACAACTGACTGCACAGAAACAGACACTCCCCACCGACGACATGGAGTGTCAGAAGACGCCCGGAGCAAAGCATGGAGGGCAAGAGGCCAGCCGCAGGCAGGCTGCCCTCCCATGCGCGGCAAGACGTGCCCCCCACACCCAGAGCCATCGAGAGCTGATGTGCTTGCTCTCACAGCACCTGGGGTTCTCTCCCCATGTTCTCGGTCACACAGAGAAGAAAACGCTGGAAGGTTTTCCGTTCTACTTGACTGCCTGTCATTTCTCCTTCTCCAAATGTTTGAGAAAGGGAACGCAGGACATGGGGACGCTTTCCTAAAGACTGAAGAAGAGAAAGAGCTGTGACGGAGAGTTACCATGATCACTGGAAGCTGGGGCCTTGGGAGCATCCCACACAACAGGGCCCCGCCCCGCCCTCACTGCCTGAAGTCCAGGAGACCGTCCCACCCTGAGGTCTCTACACTCCTGCCTGCTCCTCCAGCACCCACCTCAGCCCACAGGCAGACCGTCCTGCCTTTCGAAGCCCACGGACAGCACCTCCTCAGCCTCTCTCTTCCAATCCCCAGAGCGCACTCGCTTTAACTTGTGGACGTACACCTTCCATACTGGGAGCTAGCTGAGGGCGGATCCGGGTCCTCTGCTGCCCGTCATTGTGCGTAAGAAGTTCTCCCAAGTTCTTTTTTTTTAGAATTTATTTATTTTTTTTTAGAGAGAGGGGAAGGGAGGGAGAAAGGGAGGGAGAGAAACATCAATGTGTGATTGCCTATCATGTGCCCCCTACCTACTGGGGACCTGGCCCACAGCCTAGGCATGTGCCCTGACTGGGAATCGAACCAGCGACCTTTCAGTTTGCAGGCCGGCTCTCAATCCACTGAGCCCCCCAGCCAGGGCAGAAGTGCTCCCAAGTGTGACACAAGCTACCACCTGGAGGGACCTTGAAGACATCGTGCCAAATGAAGTCAGCCAGCCACGAGGATACAAACACAATGCCAGTCCTCTTGTGTGAGATGTGTGTAGTCGGCAAACACACAGAGACAGAGAGAAAGTAGAAGGGGGACCTCCAGGGCCTGGGGCAGAGGCGGGGAGCGGGGAGCTGTTTGATGGGTACAGAGCTCCTGTTCTGCAAGATGAAAAGTGCCAGGGTCAGCGTGAACGACATAAATGCCCTTCACACCACAGACTTCTGCTCTTAGAGACGGGCCTGTGGTTTCATGTTGTTTGCTTTTTACAATGACAGGAACAATAGTAACAAAGAATACTCAGAAGACGAGCTGATAACAAATGAGGGAACTACGACCTGACACCCACTCTGCTGTGCAGAGGGCCTGACGGTCTCCAACACCCGCCGCCCGATTCTGACTTCCTTCGAGTTAGAAGGGCTGCTTGTACTGTGCACCCCCCCACCCGTGGCATGGTGTGCTACGCTGTCCACGTGCAGCCATTAACCACTCCCCAGCCACGTGTCACACACAAAAGTGGACGAGTTTCCGGGCCACGTCGTGTGTGTGGAGTTGAAGTCACTGGCAGTGGGACGCTGCGCCCAGCACCACCTGTGTTCTGGCAGTGAACGGACAAAGCGTGCGTGACTCAGCTGCCGTGGACAAGCACACCTTCCCACGGAAAGCAGAAATGTGACGAGGAGCTGCACAGCAGGACACCCACCAGGCCACAGGGAAGAAGGGGCCCCCAGTTCTGCCGTTGGAACGGTGCTCAGACTGCTGGGAACAAAATGTAGGACTGCTCCACCCTCCTCAACAGCTTACCCCAAAGCAGGTCAGGCTGGCAAATCCCCCACTTCCACACGAGACTGTCCTCTGTATTCTCTCTTCTGTGGAAAGGGCATATTAAAGCAAAAATGTCCTTGTTGGAGAAAAATGAAGTTCTTAGCAGAGTCATTATGTATTTTTCATAATTTGATGTGATAGCAAATTTAAGTTGCTCTAGTATGACTGCCAAAATTTTGTAGTTTCAGGGAAGGTTTATACAAGAAATGCTTCTTCAATCTATCCAGTACACCAGGAAATGCACAGCCTCTGGCTTCAAGTTATTAGCATGTAAAATACACACTTCCAAGCACTTGAGATGTGGTTTTGGGTAAAACAAGAATTAAGTCTGAAGTTGGTCATTTTATTTCATTAGTCGGCCTCCGTGACTGATTGGTATTTGGCAGGTGCTAATTAATTTATAATCCTAGAATAATTTTTGTCTTGTATTACATTCGACCACTGGCAAAAAAAAATAATGCTGATAAGAACATATTCTCTAATAATCGTGATGTATTTATAATGCGTATTTAGAGTCAAGCCTGAAAAGCAATTTCATTTATTTTTAATAGTCTTTATTAGAGCGGTCTGAGGTTCACAGCAAAACTGAGCAAAAAGTACCACGGGCACCCACAAACCCTCTTCACCACCAGACACACCCCCTGCTCCACACTCCAACCCCACACCAGGGAGGTACAGACTGGACATTGTGAAGGGGCGCACTCCGTCAACCTTCGCTGACACGCCATCACTCACCATCTGCAGTTTACAAAATGTATGATGCCATGCATCCACCATTACAGAACCACACAGAACAGTACTTTTGTCCTAAAAAGACCCCTGGGCTCTGACTCTTCGGCCTTTCCTCCCCCTTTGATCCCTGGCAACCACTGATTTTTCACAGTCTCCATAGTTTTCTTTTCCAGAATGTCGGATGGTTGGAGTCCCATAGTAAGTAAGGCTTCTCAAGCTGCCTTCTTTCACTGAGTAACATGCTCTTAAGTCTCCTCCAGGTCTTTTCATGGTTTGATGGTTCATTTGTTTTTAGCATTAAATAAGGTTTTGCTGTCTGGATGGACCACAGCTTATGTGCCCACCTTCTGAAGGACATCGCGATTGCTTCCAAGTTTTGGCAATTATGAATATGGCTGCTACAAATGTCTGTGTGCAGATAATTTTGTAGACATACATTTTTGACTCATTGGAGTTAATGCCAAGGAGCATGATTACTGTATTGTATGTTCAGTTTTGTAAGAAACTGTTTCACTGTCTTCCAAACTGGCTGCAGCATTTCGCATTCCCACCAGCAATGTGTAAGACTTCCTGTTGCTCCAGGTCCATGTCAGCATTTGGTATTGCCTGTGTTTTGGATTTTGGCCATTTTGATAGGTGGGTAATGGTAGCTCATTGTTTAAATTTGCAATTCCCTAATGGCATACGCTTATTTTCTACTTGTATATACTCTTTGGTGAGGTGTCTGTTACCATCACTTGCCTATTTTTTAATTAGGTTGTTCATTTAATTGTTGATTTTTACAAGTTCTTTGTATATTTTGGATAATGATCCTTTATCAGATGTGTCTTTTGCAAATATCTTCTCCCATTTGTAGCTTATTTTCTCATAACCTTGACATTGTCTTTCACAGGAAGAAATTGTTCAGTTTAATGAAGTCTAACTTACTTTTTATTTATTCCATGGATCCTGCCTTTGGCGTGTATCTAAAAAGTCGCCCCCATACTCACAGTCATCCAGGTTCCCTTCTATGCTGCGTTCTAGGAGTTCTACAGTTTGTGCTTCATGTTTAAATATATGAACCACTTTGCATCTATTTCGTGAAGAGTATAAAGGCTGTGTCTATATGCAGTTGCTGCTGCACCATTTGTTGAAAAGACTATCTATTCTCCATCACCTTGTCTTTTCTCCTTTGTCAGGGAGCAGCTGACCAGATTATGTGGGTCTGTTTCTGGGCTTCCCATTTTATTCCATTCATCTCTTGGTCTGTCCTTCCACCAGCTGATCACTGGCACCATTATTGTAGCTTTACAGTACGTCATAACTTACTTTGTTCTGCTACTTCAATACTGTGTTGGCTATTCTTGGTCTTCTGCCTCTCCGTATAAATAGTTTATCAATGTCCACAAAATACTTGCTGGGATTTTAACTGGAATTGTTTTCAAGGTATCCAGCCTTTTGGTGTCTCTGGGCCACACTGGAAGAAGAGTTGTCTTGGGCCACACATTAAACACACAAGCACTCACAAAAACTGATGAGCGAAAAAAAATGTTTTAAGTAAATTTATGATTTTGTGTTGGGCCACATTCATAGCCCATGGGACCCAGGCTGGACACCCTGGTTTGGGTCAAGTTGGGAAGTTGACATCTGACAATGTTGAGTCTTCTCCATGGACATGGTGTGTTTCTCCATTTGCTTAGCTGTTTGATTTCCTTCATCAGATTCGTGTGACTTTCCGCATATGGATCCTGCACATATTTTGCTAGGTTTACATCTAAGTTTTTCATTTATGGGTTGCTAAATATGTTCATTGCTGGTAATATAAAAAAGCAGTTGACTTTTTATATTGACTCTGTGTTCTGTACTCTTGATACTACTTTCAGGAGTTGTGGGGTTTTTTGGTCCATTCTCTCAGATTTACTGCAGATAATCATGTCGTCTGTAAGCAAAGACGGTTTTACATGTTCTTCCTGTCGGTTTATCTTATACTTTTTGGATTTGTCTAATTTTAACCATTTCCCTGTTCTATGTTTTCAAGTTATATTTCAATAATTTATTCCAGAATGCAATGTTTCATCAAAAGTAGTCTCTCCTTTAGTAAGGAGACACGTTTCTACTTTATAGTAAAATATTCTTCAATGTTAATAAAATGTTTTCTTAGTAATCTAGGGCAGTAACACTTGAAAGAACAGGATCAAATTAACAAAAGTTTTATTTTTAAAAACCAGAAAATTATGAAAAAAACATGTACCATGTGATGTAGATGTTGAGGTTTAAATTTTGACTAAATTAACATGATTCTTCAAAACGACCTAGTCTCAGACTGTGTTTACTTTAACCAAAACGTGTGGAGGAAACACAAACATTTCCTCGTTTCTTCTGATGCAGGTCCTTGGCGGAGTACAGACCAGTGCACACCTCCGCCACGAGCATGGAGCGAGACAGCTGGTCAAGTCGCGTCTTTGTCTGGGTCAGTTCCTGAAGGGGTCCACTGTCATCTCCCTTCCCTGACGAGGGCGTTAATGTCCCCGGCCTGGCGGGGCTGCTCTGGAGCACTGGAGAAGACATCTCGTGGAAGCGGTGCTCAGGGCGGCACCAAGGCCAGGCCAGCACTCTGAGGTGCTGACAGTTGCTATTACCACGAGCTCCTGATCTTACGCGAATTACAATCTCTGTGTTTTTCTTCCCTGCTGGCCTCCTGCAGTTCCTCCCGAGAAGAGAAGCTCGGGTGGATCTGCCCTGGGTCAGAGCAGCTTGCTCCATTGCTCAAAACTCCTGCAGGGCTCCTCTCTCACCAGGGCAAAACCCAGGGCCTACCACACCCGACACAGCCCACCCCACCCCGGCCCCTTCTGACTTCCTCGCCTCCTATGGATTCGCTCCCTGCCCAGCCACACTGGCCTCCTCACCTGCTGAGCAGGGACAGGCCCATCTTGAGGTGCAGACTCCCTCTCCCCTCTGCCTGACACCCCTCAATGGGGGCTCTCCTCCAACGTCCCTCAGTCCCTCAGAGAGGCCTCTCCCCACCTTGTTCCAGAGCACTCTTCCGATGCTCTCTACTCCTTTACCCACTACATTTTCCACCACAGGGCGCACGCTTCCTGGTTGCTCGTTGCTTTGTCTTCTTCCCAAGTAGAATGAGACTCATTTGGGAGGACATTGTTTTCCATCCTGTTTCCTGCCACAGCCCAGCCCGGCACCTGGAATTGTGAGGGGTTCCCTATTTGCTTCTGTACTTAATTGACTGTCTGACGAATCATAGAGAATGTTCCTATTTTCTTCTAGGTCCAGTAACTTTATCTTGCCTGACTGTTAGGAGGCATGAATGATTCTCACTACGGAAACATACACTACATGACACGTGACCTTGAAGGTGATGCATGGGTACCGTGGGGCCCAGGAATAGCCTGCACAGTGTTCTTACTCCAGTGTTCACAATATTTTATGTGGTGCAGTTTCTTCCTATGCAAAACTCCATGCCCCTCCAAGTGTGGCTTCTGGAACCACACTGTCCTGTGGGGGTGGCTGGGAGCCTGTCAGAAATGCAGGTCTCCGCCTTCACCCCAGGCTGATGGGCCAGGCCCCCAGGGGCCTCTGGTGGGCACCGAGGCCCAAGACCCCGCTCGAAGGAATACTTCCAGGGCTCCTTCCGGTTCTCTGACCTCCCTCGTGAATGGTTACATAGCACGCCCAACAACCTGAGTGCAAGTAGCGCACCTAGTGACCTCGACATTGGCTCACACTGGCCAGAGGTCTTTTCTTTCTATAAATGCCCGAAAGGCACCCTCGCGGGTGCTAGACGCCCAGTGTCTGCTTTCTAGGCTTCCCACCTTCGTCATCACCTAAATCTCCCCAGAAACACAGAAAGTGGGGTTGTTTCTCTTAAACTTCTTCCTTCAAGGAAGAGGTTTTCGAACACTTTGTAACCGGGGACTTTGTCCCCCAAATGAAACCTGTTGTTGGTGCATAATGTGTAAAACTGGTGAACAGGAGACTGCTCGGGCCCAGTGGGTCGACCCTGCTTGTTCCCCCCTCTCCCCCAGGCCTGCCTCCCTTCTCCCGCCTGGCTGAGGACAGCAGGCGGGGACACCCACCGCTGTCCGCTTATAAAACCTTTGCCACAGGGAGCGGCTTCTCAGTGTGGTGGGCACCAGGTCTGCCGGGCCTCCACCCTTGGCCACGGAGTCGGATTCCGGGTTCAGGGTGGGCACAAGTGGGCACTGGTGGGTGACCCCGCACACCCGAGCCCGGGCGTCACCGCCACGGGGGCTCGGGCCTATAGTGCTGTTGAAGGGAAGGAATGTCCCGCTCTCGGTGACACGGCATGCATGCACAGAAGAGCACAAGAGTGCTGCGAGGGTGACAGCCCAGCCAGTCTCTGGTCCTCAAAACGCACAGAGCTAGAAACAGGGCGACAGGAGGCAGGGTTGTGGGGGACCGGCATGGGAGTGAGAGCTCCCAGAGCACACGGGGCTGACCTCTCTGCGCCCCCGTAGAGACTGGCCGCAGGCTCTCGGGGGGCTCACCGGGGCTGTGCACTCCCGCACCTGAGAGCTTGTCCCGACTGGAAGTCCCCAGCCATTCTCTCAGAAACAGCCTCTCCTCTTTGCTCTGTGTCCTCCTGTCAGACATGAGGGCTTCCTACCACATCTGCCGTCTGACCCAAAGTCCTCGTCTCTCACAGCTACTTTTATAATTAGCCCCGTCTGTGCCCCAGCTCCTTCCTCCCCCCTTGGCATCCCCAAACTCGTTTTCTTATCCACCGAGGACTTTTTAAATCCCCACAGTGAAAGTCGGTTCTATCCAATAGCTGCCTTTCTCTATTATGTCCGTTTTAGGTTTCATTTTTTCTAATATGCTTTAATTAACATAAAACATATGTGTTGCACATTCTGTTTCAAAATGCCACTTCATTTGCTCAAGTCTGGGGGGAATGAATCTTCCCATTTATGGCTCATGCTCACCTCCACTCAAGGAGGGATGTGCTTTGTTTGACTTACAGCGTTGATGACGGGGCCCTTCAGTGGGGCTTGTTTGTCCTGGGGCATCAGCGCCCCACCACCTGGGTGCCCCCCAAGGGCGCTTCCCCTCCTGTTCTGCTGGAAACATAAGACGCACCGTAAGGCGGAGCCTGATTCACACTCATTTCTCACTCTGGACCACACAGGTGCTGCAGCCGGTTAGATCTACTCCATTCCCCCCGTTTCCTGTGTGTTTACCCCACTTCTCCAGTGTATTTTTCTGTCTCCTAGGTGCCCACTGCATGGGACAGGTGGCCTTGCTCCCCTCACAGCCACCTCCAGACCCCGGGATGTCAGCCCCGCCCTCAGACCTCCGGTGTGCCCGCCCCCCCCCCATTTCAGCACAGCTGTGTTCTAATTTCCCCTTGTCCTTGGAAATAAGTGCTCCCTCTTGGGGGGCAACTTTACTGTGATTTTTAAATTTAGGGAGTTCAGCAGACTTTTCACACCAGTTTAGGTCTCTCACTTGCTGGTTCCAGACTCCCAGACCCCGTGGGAGCTGTCCTAGCCCGGAACAGTCTGTGTCCCGACTTATTGCACATGGAGAGAAGTAAATGCCCCAAATCATCCTGTTGCACCTCCAACTATTCACACTGGAGAACAAGAGACTGAAGAAGACATACTGATCTTGTCAACATAACAGAGGGAACCCATCTTGCCAAAGAAAAGCAGTTTTGAACTGGGTTGTAGCACAGAGAGAAGGAAGAAGCTGTCATGTGGAGGACGCTACTGACATTGTCACATGTGGGCCTAGAGCCTGTGAAAGACGGAGTTGCCTCTGAAGTTCCCGTCCTGCTTTTTAAAAGTTCTCTACATCATCAGAAACATAATCAACCATGATGCTTTTTAATTAATCAAGAAAGAGAAGAAAAGACAGATAGAATCGAGAGGGACATATGTGCACCTGGGTCCTGTATTTGACCCCAGTGCAAAGCATCACACGTGCCCACCAGCACCAGCTCCTCGACCACCAACAACAGAATGCTGTCCTCCTGGTCATGGCGCCGTCTACACCCCTTATGTTCCATCTCCACATGAAAACCCCCAATTTGACATCCATGTTCTCTCTGCCTGGTGCTGTCCCCTCCTGGTGACTGGAACGCATCATGACCAACAGAGACACAGAGAACCCTTCCCGGGGGAGATGTCACCCACAAACGCTCACTGGCTGCAGCAGGGTCCTCGTGCTTACCTGGGCGTCTGGCTGGCAGGGCACCATCCTCTCTGTCTTTGTCCAGAATGACAGCCAGACCCACCGAGTCGGTCGGGAGGACAGAGCCACTGAAGTCCACGCGAGTTAGGCTCTCAGGCTCCTGCCGAGAGGCCCCCGTGGCGCTCCGGGGACGGTCTCTGCCAGTGGAGGTCATCTCCTGGCTTCCTCTCCCAGGTCTCAGCACAACGTGGACAATGCTCTGCTGGTCCAGGTCGCAGCTCTGAGTGGGAGCAGAGGACAGGCACACAGTCAAGTGCTGGCATTAAAATGCCGAGTGACATTGAACTTGCCTGTTCTTCTAGAGTGTGCAAGGGAGCCTAAAGTCTGCTTCTGTACGATGTCCACAGGCAGCATGGACCGGGGGCAGCGATGTGTGCGGTGGGTCCCACTTACCTGCCAGGAGGGCTACCGCACTCACACGTGTGTCTGTTCTACAAGCGGCCCTGAGCTGCACCAGAGCCATGAAACGGGGGGTAACTACAACGCCATCACAGAAATGAAAGTGGTGCCCAAAGAGACATGAGCCCTAGCAGACAGGAACGCGTGCTGAGTACAGTGAGAAGAGGCGTTTGGTTGAAAGGGTTGACTTCAGAAGTGGCGTGGCCCTGGAATTCCCAACCTGCATCCTGGCCCTCATCTCAGCTTTAAAAAGCACAGGGTTGGTTACCATCCAGCACAGAGCATCTTTCTCTGGTATTTGCTAGGACAAAAGCTAGACCACTTTCAGTGAAACCCCAGTTTCGGACTATCTGCTAGACAGAAACGGTCACTCATCTGTCTGCCCCCACCTCCCCACAAAGCCCCAGTGTCAGTGTCGTCCAAACACCTGTTCCCATTCTCTCTCATCTTAGGACTGCTCAGAGAACACCCGTGCAAAACACAATGATGATTTTAAGAGCAAAAGCTACATTCTGGAGAGACCGGCCAAGATGGAGGCATAGGTAGACACAGTGTGCCTCCTCGTACAACCAAAAAAAGGACAACAACAAATTTTAAAACAAAAAGCAACCAGAACTAACAGAAAATCGAACTGTATGGAAGTCCGACAACCAAGGAACTAAAGAAGAAACTTTCATCCAGACCGGTAGGGGGGCGCGGAGAGGACTCGCGAGGGGCGGCGGCTGGCGGACCGGGGAAAGGCTCGGCTGGCCGGGAGAGTTGGCGGCTGCGGACCGGGAGTCCCACTCCCTTGTGCGGATAAACCGGGAGGAACAACTGGGGAGTGAGACAGACCCCACAACCCAGAGTTCTAGCACGGGGGGGAAAAAAAGCCTCAGAGCCTCTGATTGAAAACTCCTGTGGGGGTTGAGGCGGCGGCAGTGGGAGAAACTCCCGGACTCACAGGACAGCTCGTTGGAGAGACCCACAGGGTCCTAGAGCGTACATAAGCCCACCCACCCGGGAACCAGCCCCAGAATCAGCACCAAAGGGCCCAATTGGAGTGGGTCACGCGGGAACTCACTGAAAACCTACAGAGAGCGGAGCAGGCGCCATTGTTCCCTCTCGGACCCCTCCCCCCACCTACAGCATCACAACGCAGCAGCGTGGGTTGCCCCGCCCTGGTGAACACCTAAGGCTCCGCTCCTTACTACGTAACAGGTGTGCCAAGACAACAAAAATGGCCCAAATGAGAGAACAGATCAAAGCTCCAGAGAAAATAGAACTAAGTGACCAAGAAATAGCCAACCTATCAGATGCACAGTTCAAAACACTGGTAATCAGGATGCTCACAGACTTGGTTGAATTTGGTTGCAAATTAGATAAACAAATGAAGGCAACCATAAGGGAAATGAAGGCAAATGTTCAGGGAACCAACAGGGATGGGAAGAAAAATGGGACTCAAATCAATAGTGTGGTCCAGAAGAAAGAAGGAAACATTAAAGTACAACACAATGAAGAAACAAGAATTCAAAAAAATGAGGAGAGGCTTAGGAACCTCCAGGATGTCCT
>VMDR010015007.1:0-22840 GCA_007922815.1 Macrotus californicus | reverse complement strand
GGAGGGATAAAAACACCACGTTTAAGGCCAAGCTGCTGCTTAAGTTGAATGTTAATGGTCTGCTTGAAAAAATATCACAAATATTGATATTATTTGAAAAGAAATTTAATCATGTCCATGTATAGATTCACTAGGCAGTCCCTTTTCTCTTGAGCCCTGCCTGCCATTCCTTATGTTACTTAGCAGAACCCTCTCTCCTTCGGACCTCTGATGTGAACTCACGGCCCCCGCCCAAATGGAAATGGAGCAGTACTGCCTTTGCATTCAGACCTCACAGGGCCAACAACCAAGCCCGCGTACATTTCCTCCTGACGTTTTCCTGTCTCACGGTGGCAGGGTAAAAGGCCAGCTTAAAATGAAATGGGAAGAAAACTAATAATGTCATGTACATAGCACAACACTTCTTGCTCCTAGATCTCTGTGCTGGAAAACAAAGAAACAAAATAAAAAGCAAACCAAACAAGGAGGAGCTCTTGCTGTAACTGTCACTCAAATGGAGGCTGCGTTTGCCTTCCTCCGGCAGGAGCTGCGCAGACCTTCTCCGGGTCAGCCCCCACCACCTGCTAACTTAGCAAAGTATTGCGTTCG
This sequence comes from Macrotus californicus, assembly GCA_007922815.1. Taxonomy (NCBI): domain Eukaryota; kingdom Metazoa; phylum Chordata; class Mammalia; order Chiroptera; family Phyllostomidae; genus Macrotus; species Macrotus californicus. The sequence goes on along the minus strand of VMDR010015007.1, from coordinate 22,252 downwards.
AACAGGGCTCTCTCTAAGTTCTGACCTGCAAGCTGTGCCAGGATGTACACTTTTAAAAGGAAAATTTTAAATCCCCCCCACCCACCCCCATCGTGTTACTTCCCTATCAGGTTTCAGCATGCAGTGGTAACCCCCCGCCTAAACACGGCAAACACACACCACTTTTTATTTGTGTGGTTAGGGTTTGTGGCTTTCTGGGAAAACCCAAGTGTGGGTTCAGTTCTTTTGCGTCGCTCACCTTTTGGCTCTATTGCTCTCTAAATTAATTTTGTGACTTAAAAAAAAACCAACAATTTTAAAAAGCTTACTTTTTTTATACTAATACAAGCAGAAGAGGTCCAAAAGCTGTGCTACAGACAAAAAGGACTGGGTTCGTAGGGAATGTTCTGAGAGCTTCAGTGTCCACTGTTGCCTCTGATCCCACGTCATCCAGTCTTTGCAAAGTGACAGTCAGGCCAAGTCCACTGCCCCAGAGAGAAAGGAGAGTGCAGTGAGCCGCCCCCCTCCAGGCTCTGCGGCTGCCCTCCTCAGGGCCCTCCGTGCTTGTACGGACTTCCTGACTCCTGCTGAGAACTAAGTTTTGTCTCTTTTCAGGTCGAATTTTATTCTGAAATGTAAAACTCTTCTGAATTCAAGTGCAGTTGACATACAGCACTGTATTAGTTTCAGTGGAACATTAGTAGAACACAGTGAGATCTAACATTTATATACCTTACAAAGTGATCACCACAGACAGTCCACTATCCATTGTCACCCTACAAAGTTTTTGTGATACTGATTTTACTAATATTCCTTACGTTGGACTTTACATCCCCATGACTTATTTACAAGTTTGTACCTCGTAATCCCCTTAGCCTTTGTGCCCATACCCCACCGCCCAACCCTCTGGCAGTTATCAGTTTTTCTGTATCTATGGGTCAGTTTGTTCCGTTTGTTCATTTTAGTTTTTTAGATTCCACCCCTAAGTGAAATGATACAGTATTTATCACTAGGTGAATGGATAAAGAAGTGGGTGTGTGTGTGTGTGCACATGCACACAATGCACTGGAATGTAACACAGCCGTAAAAGAACCTTGTCATTTGCAACAACATGGATAGACCTAGAGAGTATTAACACTAAGTGAAATTAAGTCAGAGAACTAATTTTTAAAACGCTGCAATCTCTGCCCTGGCCGGTGGCTCAGTTGGGTGGAGTGCCGTCCCTGTCCCCGTCCACCAGACGGCTGTGCGTTCAGTCCCTGGTCAGGGCACTTACCTAGGCTGTGGGTTTGATCCCCAGTTGGTTGGGATGAGTATGGGAGGGGACGGATCGATGTTTCTCACATTGATGATCCTCTCTCCCTCTCTCTCTCTCTCTCTCTCTCTCTCTCAGATCAGTAAAAACAGATCCTCAGGTGAGGATTAAAAATAAATACAACTGCTATCTCATTCTTTTCTTTGTTTCTCTAGTTCTTAAAACCCTTTCCATAAACCCAGTCTGTATGAGTATCCAGGTTTTTATCTTAAAAACAAAAACAAAAACGCAAATTCTGAATTTAAAAGCCCACAAAGCTCCTTAGGAAAGGCATACATTTTGGTTTCTAGGTGGAATATTCAAGAAATTAATCGTCCAGTTCCAACCCACCTACCAGGGGCTCCGGTCACGGTCATGCAGTTCTTGCCAGCCCCGCCCAGCTTGGCCTTGTGGGAGGGTTTTGACAACAACCAAGTCTAAAATTAATTTAAGAATATCACCCAGATTGGATTAATTAATCAAAGTAATTGCTGTTCAGTGAAGTGGAAAAAAGTGTCCTTTGAAACAGGGATGTAAGATTTAGTTTCTACATACCTGGGTAAGTAACCTGAGCTAGAGAAACACTACTTATCTGGACAGAAGACTAAGTTTAGTTCTTACAGGATAAAGGTTTGTCTCTCACTAAATTTTCCCTTAGGGAACCCTTGTCTAAAACAAAATTCTAGTTTGTGATGACAACACTTTTATGCAGGTCATGCTCTTACTGTTCTGGCGTATATCTTGTTTGTGCTTCTGACTGTACTGGAATGTCTAACATCACACAGATGTCCCTCAGAGGTACGTCCTGAACCCCTTCACTGCAGCTTGTCTGTCACAACTCACAGCTCCAAAATGGCCGATGGCAGGCCTGAGGGGACAAGGTCAGTCTCTCCAGGCAAGGTTTCAAGTGGGAGGTCAGGAGGCTTTGAAGGACCTTTGCTCTAAGCAACCTTCCCCACTGATCTCCCATGACAGTCTGTGCCCAAGGCCTAGTCACTGCTTCTGAGCTTAAAGCACTTTACACCTTCTGAATTCCCAGTTCGAAATCCCCTTTCAGTGGGAAGGCCTGGAAGCAACACTGTACCAGTCAAGTCCAATTCTGCCCACGTGGCAGAGGACCTTCCAACCTGTGGAGTCAGGAATACCAGCAACCAGACCTCAGCAAAGTCCTTGCTCCCTCAAGATCTCAGGTTCCACATGGGCAGAATGAGGGGATGTGACCACTCTCAGCTGCAGACTTCCCCGGATTCTCTAAGTAGGTGAGAGCTGCTTGGAAGCAAGACGTGTGGGAGAAGACACAGGACTGATCCTTGGGAGGGCATGGTGAAGCAGCAGGTGGGAAGAGGGCACTGAGAGGAACTAGGGAAACCAGCCCTGGTGCCTCTATTTCCCAATTTTGTCAAAGGCCAGAGCAAGCTGTGGAAGAAAACCAGTGCAAGAGTGCCCTGCGCATTCCGCAGTGTGTGTGTGATCAGGGTGAGTCTTCTTCCGCGTATTTGCTTCCAAGTGTGTGCCTCCAGGAGGGACACAAGCAGACGGGTTGTTCAGTGCCCCTCCGAGTCTCCAAGTGGCTCAAGCAGAACCAATTTCTAGCCTTCCAATGAAACTGTGCCGAGAATTCTTACAGCAAACACCTCTTGGCTTGCATATGATTTCTTTCAGAGAAAATAGTTTTGAAATCAGCTTAAGCTTTCATTGTGAGTCCACTGAATAATTCTGAGCTAGATACACCTGAAGAACCTCAACAGTCTGCTCCCCAGACAAAGCCTCTTCATCTCAGAGCAGGCACTTCAGCAAACACGTTTTTAAAACCTTACATCAAAAGCATATAGATTCTTCTGGAAAACAATAAGAAGAAACCTGATGTAGTTTACAGAGAAATAAAGTACTCTGGGTAAAAATAAAAAACCAAACCAAAAAGCACACCCCTTCATTGTTCTGATTCCAGAGCAGCAGCGGCAAACTAGCAGATGGGGCAGGTCAGTCACCAAACCGTGTAAGGGGACTGGGAGGGAGGCTGCTCCCACGGTTCACATGAGAACTATCTTTGAGGGGCATGCATTTGGTTTTCTCCTATTGCCTAAGCTGCTGATAGGAAAAAGCTACAAGGCTACTGGTGAGCGTACTGTTCACCCCAGGTGGGTCTCCCCTCCCTGCCTGGAAGTAATAACCGAAGTCCTAACCAATGGCACAGCACAGGCACTGCTGAATCAGAATGGGTACGGTCCGCGAACCACTGTCGAGCCTGACAGGTGTGCAACACCTGCACGGCACAGCTGCTCTGCCTCTCCCTCTTCGGCTAAGCACGGAACCTGCACTCGGGCTGCTCACAGGCCTCTCGGCCCCGACTGACATGGAGGCGGACTGCACGGCGTGCACAGGTGCCGTGCACCACAGCAGCCGCAAGCCTCGTGCGGCTGCGTGGGCCCTAGTCTGCACTGAGATGGGCCATGAGTGTGAAAAGGATGCTAAATTTTGAAGATGTAGTAAGAAAAAAATGAATGTAAACTATTTAATATGCTAATTACATGTTGGGATGACAATATTCTGAATATGTTGTATTGAATTTATCTTTTCTTTTTCTTTAAATCCTCACCTGAGGATGTGTTTATTGATTTTAGAGAGAAAGGAAGGGAGAGAGGGAGAGAGGGAGAGAGGGAGAGAGGGAGAGAAACATCAATGTGAGAAACATTGATCGGTTGCCTACTGTACACACCTTGACCAGGGATTGAACCCACAACCTAGGTACATGCCCTGACTGGGGATTGAAACTTTTGGTATGTGGGATGATGCTCAAACAAACTGATACACCTGGCCATGGCTCTACTGTATTAAATTTAAGTATCTTCTTACAATTAACTCCACAAGTTTTAAGTTTTTAAAAGTAGCTACTAGGAAATTTAAAACTACATATGTGGTCTGCATTCTCTCTACTGGATAGTGCTGGTCTAGACCTCCTGATATCCCCAAATGGAAATATTCTTGTTCAGTGTTTAGCTCTGTTGGCGTGAGAGTGAGTTACTCTAATACACTAACTGGTGTTAATAAGTCATTCTTCTCAAAAATGCGTATAGAGTTGGAAGGGACCTTATAGGTTAGTTTACCCAATACTATCTCAATTTGAGGCCTAAGAAACTGAGGTCCAGAGAGGAGAATTATGTAACAAACATATCAAGGATGAGATGAAAAAGGCCCCCTAACTCCCGGTCTAGTCATTTCTCCAATTTCACTAATTTATTACTTACGTATTTGACCCTCATCACAGCAGACATTTCAGGCATAAGGAGGGAGTTAAGGACAGGGAGTCACTTCCAGTCACATGCCTGGCTGTTTATTCTGTCTTTTCAGTCATTTAATTAAAATGTAATTCAAAGGATGCTGTTGCTCAGCTTCTCCTCCTCTCAAAAGCACACCATCATTTACAGATTAAGATTCGGAGCATCCTAGCCTTCTTCCATCATGTCATACAAAACGCAATCCCAGATGGCAATACAAGAATTTTGTCTCTATTATTAACTGGACTGGAGAGCTTAGACAACTGCTGATCTTAGGTCTCTAGCTTTTGATTTATAATTATACTATTTAGCATCTGACTAAAAAAAATTTTAAAACTTTCTCAAGAATTCAATTAACCTGCAATATCTTAGCTTCTCAGACCCAGACATATAATTACCTTTGTGGTGCTTTCTGTAAAGTGGGGAGGGTGCTGCATTCCAGGCTGGACTCGGCTGCTAAGACCAGGACAGGCTGGCAACCCTCTCTAAGTAAGTTAATGGGATTTCTCCCTTGCTTTCATCAGGGAGAAGAGGGGTCATAACTGCTATCTTTGTACTATTATGATCAAGGCCGCTGATAAATTAATAGCTAGATCATTTTGTCTCAGGGGCGGGTGTGCCCTGTGGCAGGTGGCACTGCACTAGATCATTTTGTCTCAGGGGCGCGTGTGCCCTGTGGCAGGTGGCACTGCACTAGATCATTTTGTCTCAGGGGCGGGTGTGCCCTGTGGCAGGTGGCACTGCACTAGATCATTTTGTCTCAGGGGCGCATGTGCCCTGTGGCAGGTGGCACTGCACTAGATCATTTTGTCTCAGGGGCAGATGTGCCCTGTGGCAGGTGGCACTGCACTAGATCATTTTGTCTCAGGGGCGCATGTGCCCTGTGACAGGTGGCACTGCACTAGATCATTTTGTCTCAGGGGCGCGTGTGCCCTGCGACAGGTGGCACTGCACTAGATCATTTTGTCTCAGGGGCGGGTGTGCCCTGTGGCAGGTGGCACTGCACTAGATCATTTTGTCTTAGGGGCAGATGTGCCCTGTGGCAGGTGGCACTGCACTAGATCATTTTGTCTCAGGGGCGCGTGTGCCCTGTGGCAGGTGGCACTGCACTAGATCATTTTGTCTCAGGGGCGTGTGTGCCCTGTGGCAGGTGGCACTGCACTAGATCATTTTGTCTCAGGGGCGTGTGTGCCCTGTGGCAGGTGGCACTGCACTGAGATGAGCTCTTGCACCGCGCCCAGGAGAGGAAAAGCGGCCCAGGGTGAAAATCACTTATCTCGTGGACAAATAAAAAATGAGCAATTGGAGGAAACAGGGCTGAGGTCACAACCAGAGCATTTCCTCAAAAAGAAATACATCAGAGCACCCCCACCACCCACCCAGCAGCAAACAGCCCAGCAATGAAACGGAGGGTGTACAATTAGAGATTTCTATTGTGTGCGCTTTCAGATAGGAGCGATCTTGAGTTTCCTTAAAGACACTGCATGGAATGCACCCTCATTCTCAAACGTATGAGTTTCAGAAGGAATTATACCATTTTACATGCCACCAAAAATTAGAAATTCAGAAAAAGATCCATCGTGCCTCAACAATGTCCTAGATTTTCCAGATTTGAAATATTCAGCCCCACAGACATCGGTGTGTTTTGTTTCAGTGGACATTTGCTGTTTCTGAAATTGCGTTTCCTAGCCGTGTGGTCATGTGGGTCTTGATTGTCTTAAGCCATAACTAGCTGTAACACTCCAGGTTGCCATTCAGGAGTGACACTCAGCTGGATTCCAGCCCATTAGGCCCGCAGGACTTTACTCTCCCTCTGGGTTGAGCCCTCAGGGAAGTGCCCTTTTCTTCTGCTAGACTGGAACCTGCAAATGCAAATACCTGACAATATGCACTTGCTAACCATGGGGCGACAGTGATTCCAAAGCCCAAGTTCAAAGATCTAAGACAAAGAGCTTATGCAACTGGCTCAGCTTCTGTACAGGGATGGAAAGGTAGATGCCTCTGGGGCCAGGCCAACACCACAGTGTGGAAACCCACCTGATGTGCTATGTGTAACACGGTGGGGAGGAGGCTGCTTGCCTTCCGTGTGTGCATTCTCGGGTTACCATGAAGACAAATATGGCACTGCGCTGGCCAAAAAAATATGTTCACATTTGGTCTGATAACCATAAAGAACCCACTGGCACTGTGCTGGCCATCCGGTTTCCACTTGGTTCTACCATGGACCTTGGGAGCCTCTATGAACTTGACCCTCAGTGATCCCTCTTCAGTAAATGTTTTATAGCACTGTCAGGTTTTTCAAAGTTAAGGTATGTACAGGACATTGTTTTTTTAGACATAAGGCCATACTGCACACTTAGCAGACCAGCAGCATAGTATAAATGCAACTTTTACATGCACTGGGAAACCAAAACACTCGTGCAACTCGCTTTATTGCAACATTCTCTTTATGCAGTGGTCTGGAACCGAACCCGCGGTATGTCCAGGGTAGTCGTGGTTTTATCTCCGGTCTCATTTTTAATAGGTTTGGGCTGCTACACAGTCTCCTTTTCCGTACTCAAGTCTAAGAATTAATTACATAAGCCACTGAAAACATCTTAAATGTTACACGAAAATCATCCTGGAGTAAACAGTATCTTCACTTTCTAATTGATGTTGTTCTTAAAACTCAAGAAACATAAAGCTGAATTTCTGCGGCCAACTACAGTGCTGCCACAGGAATCTCTTTAGCCCAGGACTTTCCCAGAGTTTTTATGTCCCATGCAAACCGCCCACCGCCCCACATCTGGATACACTTCCACAGGCACCAGAAGCACGGAGATCAATTCAAACATTTTTATGTGAAGTGGAACTGAATAAAGTAGAAATACGTTAGTGCAAAGAAATGAGGCTATTTCCAATCATTTGTTTTTGGAAATTGGGAAAGGATGGTGAGTTTACCTTAGACTTGTGGTGCCTAACAACTCTTTAAAAAGTGACATTAGATTCCAAGTGGACTCTTCTAAAAAGATACCAGCTACAGTCTGGGGGGCACCAGTTCAGTCAGGCACTACATGAGCCCCTTAATTGACAGTCCGCAGAGAGAGAGAAGCATGCATGTAGTCAGCTGCAGCCCACGCTGCTTTTGAATGTCTTTCTGACAGGCTCAGCCTGAGATAAATGGAAGCCTCCTGGCACTCGGCAGACTTTGTGTAGACTTAAAAACAAACCCTGAACCCAGCTATTAGCAGAATTTCTAATTACTTGCTGTCAGTCAGAGGTTGGAGAATTTCTAAAGCATAGAGAGAGCTGTGAATTTGGCCACCATGAAGAACTGTTTGTACAAAGCAACTTGGGAAACAAGCAACCAAAATGCAAAAAGTCAGGAGCAACCCCCAGCATTATTACTGACAGCTTAAAGTTCTAACCAAGGGAGAGCGATTTTCCTCACCAGGACGTGAAAATGGCCAGAATTGCACTGAGGTCCCGGGGTAGCCCTGACTCAGGAATAGGTGAGAGAACTAATTCCTGCCTGTGGTTCTCCCTCAGCGACAAGGCCACACACAGACTGAGGTTGTCCTCCTGCCACGGCCCATGTGAGGTTCTCACTGACCTGTAGACACCGCTGTTGGTCCCCTGCTGCCCATGGGATTTCAGGGGACCTACTAAGTGTTCTCAGAAAACTACTTCAAGTGATGTTACCTTTCACACGTAATAAATAACACGGCCCCCCTCCTTCACTCCCCAAGTGTGTACTGAGATTTGTTCCACGCTCTAGGAGCTGAGGATAAAGCAGCAAACAAAGTGCACAAAACGGTCAATGGCTCCCATGCCCCCTATTTCGGGCATGAAGCAGCCTGCGCAGGGACAGTGCTTATGAAGCAAAGCACTTAATGCCGTGTGAAGAACTCACCAGCAAACACCCAGGACAAAGTCTGGTGGCTGAAATAACAGCAAAGGGGACCCCCTGAAAGATACACTACTTCAATTTTACATGAGTGAAAAATAATGAGCACTTAAAAAAACCCCAATTACTTCTATCAAAACCTTTTTAGATTACATCTATAAAGCGAGGTACCCTTCTGCCTTCCCAGCAGACACAGGTTAACGTAGCTTGACAGAAAATCCAACGTGCCTGACAGGTCAGCCTGGGAGTCTTACTTGAGAACAAGCTCTGTGGGGACAAGTTCATGTCAGGAGATGAAAATGCTGGCCCCATGGGCCACCCCTGCAGAGAAGGGGCCCCAGAGTGGATTCAAAAGCAGGAAGTGCTTCTAGCAGTGGCAACCTTTCCCTGGTCTCGCCACATCCCCACGTCCCGGGGACAGGCCCTCAGCCCCAGACTCAGGGGCACAAAGCAAGGTGCTGAGTGCTGGAACCAGGGACTGAGGTGTTGGGAAGTTTCATTAGCACGGGTGAAGCTAAAAGGGCCTGGAGCTGAAAGCCAGTCCAGAGGTGTGAAGAGTTATGATTGCTTTTTGAGAACTCCCATTTCCCAGGAATGAACAAGCCTAGGGAAGGGTGAGCTGCCTAGTTGTTGTTTTTTTCATTTGTTCAAGCCTTTTGTTGGTAAGCCTTCTATAGTTTGTGCTAATAAACTTCTACGTTTACTGAAAGAAGGGTAGATCTTCATCTGCCCAGATCAAGGACCTGCCTGATCATGGAGAAAATCACTGCACAGATCTGCAGTGGGTCTAATGCCACATTTTATAACAGACATTTTATAACTCAGAAAGACACTTTTTAAAGCTTCCATAAAATCCTATTCAATTCACCACGCAAGCAACGAGCAAGATTAGAAATGAACTTGAGGTCCCTGCACTCCAAAGCACACAGGCTGGGGCCAGGGAGGTGATATGGAATCCACTATAAACACAAAGTGAAATAATCAGAACATAAAGCAACTGTGGTAGGACAATCACAGAGCAAAGCGAGTGTACAGCAGGCTTTTCACAGGAGGGATTTGGGCTGCATCTTGGAAGATAAAGAGACATTCAGAAATTAAGGGGAGGGGAAGAACATTTAGGGAGAAAGGAAGCAGGTAAATATGCGTAAGAGCGTGTCTGGAGCAGGTGGGCAAAAATGCGACTGCCACACGTGGAGGCTGCTGTGGAAGGGCCCCGTGGGGAAGGGCAGAAGGAACCCAAACCCTCTCAGATCAGGGCCTGGGGCTCTGAGATCAACAGACAAGTGTTGGTGAGGGGTGGGAAAAAGGGAACCCTCGTGCACTGTTGGAGGGATTGTAAATTGGTGCAGACACTATGGAAAACAGCATGGAGATTTACTCAAAAAATTAAAAACAGAATTTCCACATGATCCAGCAATTCCCTCCTGGGTATTTATCTGAAGAAATGGAAAACACTAACTCAAAAAGATACATTTCCAGTGTTATTTGCAACAGCCAAGACATGAAAGTAGCCTACGTGTCCGTCAACAGATGATTAGATACAGAAGATGTGATATGTATACAAAATGGAATATTACTACTCAGACATAAAAAAGAAGGAAAGCTTGCCATTTGTGACAACATGGATGAACCCAAGAGGCATTGTGCTAAGTGATGTAAGTCAGAGAAAGACAAATGCTGCATGAGTGCACTCACATCACTGCAAAATAAATAAACAAACAAAATAAACTCACAGATACAGAGGACAGACTGATGAGAGGGAGTCTGGGGGACAGGCAGAAAAGGTGAAGGGATTAAGAAATATAAACTGCCAGTCATAAAAACAGTCACAGGGCTGTGAAGCACAGCACAGAGAGCACAGTCAGTAACATTGTAAAACTACGTGTGACACCAGGCGGGTGCTAGACTTATTGGAGGGGACCCCTTCATAAGTTATATAAATGTCTTACCACCAACACAAGGCTGTATGCCAACTATAACTGGAAAGTAAGTTACAAACAAAAAGGACTGAGACTTTCTTGAGAAGGCAAACTCTGGGGGGAGGCGTAGGGGAAAATCAGGGGCAGCAGTGGACCAGAGGAACGCCACAATTCGGGCTGAGCTCTGTGGGGAAAACTATCAGAAGTATATAGGGTGAACTGAAGAGAGAGTTCGGAGGAACCACCAGGTTTGGGGAGATGAAAGCCCAGGGCCTGACCGAGGTCGTGTGACAGCAGTGAGGAAACAAATGATGACGTGAGGTGCGGCTGAGGCCATGCTGGACCTGGCTCCAGATTCGCCCTTGGGGGACTGCAAGGGCCAGGAAGGTTCTAAGTTTCGAGCCTGAGGAGGAAACAGGATGGTAAGATGGGTCCAGGAGATGAATGATAGGAAGTAAAACTGACTAGAGCTATAATGAAAAAGAAGAGCTAAAGATGGATTCAGCACACCCGAGAGAGAAAAAAAGTGAAAAAGAAAAGACACTGACTGTTGAGAAGCGGCATCTGAGGGGGCAAGAGGCAGAGGACCAATCCTGTACGGCCCTGATGCTGTTTAACTTGGGGGAAATGTAGCCAAAGGTAACATTTGCTACTATACAGACTGCTTTCAGTTGGTGTTTAAATTCCCCCCCTTTCTGGAGTTTATGTGTTCTCCTCAATCTTTTTAATAACTTTTTAAGCTACAGTGTATGGATGCGCCACAGTTTATCAGTGTCCTTTGGAAGGGTGTTAAGTGGCAAGAGGAAGAATGCGTCAGTGTTGCCAACAGCAGGAAAGGGTGGTGCTTCATGCCAGGCATTGATGTCAGCAGCTGCTCGCCCGGACATGTCTGCCTATTGTTGGTGTGCTTCCTCACACTGGCCATTCCAGCCAGGCAGACTATGTGCTTTGAAGCACATCAACTGACAGCTCTCTTCGATGTTGGTTCAAGGCTTACATGGGATCATAAACATAAGGGGCCACCGTGACCTAGACCAGGCCGAGCCCCAACTTAGAGCCAGGGGCAAGGCACACTCCCCACAGTTTCAGTAACTACAAAAAAACCCGCCTCATGGAAAAATCATAAAATAACTCCGTATAGGCTTTTATTATACTAGTCCAGCATACCTCGAACTCCAGGTAGTGATCTTTCAGTTTGTACTCATCTATCTCCTTGGCCTTCACTTTCTTGTCCGGGGGATATGAGCGATGCTCAGCCAGCTCCGTGGTAATCTGCTTCAGCTTGCTTTCATGAGATTTCAGCTGTTCCTCCTGCAGGAAATATTAAGCCATTTAATGTCCCAGCACAAACCCATAAAAACCCCTTATGATGAATGACTGTAACTCACTGAAATAGTCCAGTGTGCCTTGGCCTCCATGTGCTACCAACTTTCTCAAGCCTGGTCATAGGAACCTTTGCAAAATGGTAACCATGGCCGGCCTCCCTCCCCAGGCCCCGGCACTCAGCCTGATGCTTTCGGAGCCCTTTATCTGGTGTAACTGCCATGGAGTTGAGGCAACGCCTCCTACAACACTCCAACAGGCAAGGCACCCACTGAACAGTTGACACCTGTCCTGAGTGCCACCCAGGTTGGCTTCTCCACTTCACAGCCACTCAGCAACGCTGCTAGTTTCCCCGTCTGTGACAACGACGGAAGAGCCTATCTGCACATGTTTTCCCTTTGTGAGATAAGCAATGCCACTGAAAAGGAATTCTCTGAAAACTGTCAGATAGTATTCTAAACCACGTAGCAATCTATGCTCTTTCCCTCCAAAGCAATACAGGGTCTGACTTCCTTCATCTTTATTGACCCCCGGCAGTTACTCAGTTAAAATGCACCTACAGAGAGACTGGCACCTGGGCGGGTGGTTACAGCATCACCCACCAATGCGGCATGGCTGACCCTATGTCACAGAACTGCATTCCAGGGGGCCACTTAATCTCACCTTGGCGATAAGCTACCTAACAAGGGACACTATCAAACCCTCTGGCAGTATTTTAAAAAATGAAACAAAGAGATTGGAATTCTTTTGCATTCCTAAAATCCCACACCTACTTTGCTGACTATTCCGCTTTCACATGTAACTATCCAAATCCTGGTTGAGTGTAAATTTCACATGTACAATAAGAAGTGGATGAAAACAAATGAAAGGGAACTGATTAAACTAGCTGATCAATACATCTTGTGTAATACCAATGTAATTTCAAAATATGAACATTACATTTAGGTGAGTGAAATAATTAAAAAGACTACCAAAAAGGAATAATTACAGACACTAATTAAGATTATATAACATCAATGTAAATTTTAAAAAAAAGATATTCAGAAATTATGAGTCACATATTGTCTTCGGGATTTGATACAGTGCACATCCTAAAAACCAAACAAGGAAAACAAATCCAGTCTAAAGCCATCAAAATAAATGAGAACAATGAAAGATTTTTAAAAGGAAGAGTATGCGATTGGAAAAAGGAACAACAGAGGAGGCAGGAATAGGCAAAGTGATCAAAGATGACAACATAGTCCTTTAAAAATACCAACAGACTAAAACGAACAGAAACAAACAACACAAAACAGCAAAGGAAGTCCCAGGAAGGTACAGGGGGAGAAATTTATTCCGAGACTTGGAAAGGGGCCCCCGTCTCCACGCCCATCATCTGTGCACTGGTCACTCTGAACACAAGTGGGAACATGCTGCAGGTAGCTCCTACTTACAACTTCACACAGGTCTGCAATTTGTCTTTCTTTTTTCCCCCAAGGAGACTACGGACTATGTTATGAATTGAACTGACTGTTTGTGCCCCTCCAAAATTCATGCAATGAAGCCGAGTGTGGCTATCTTTGTAGGTGGGGCTCCTTAGGGTGTTGTTAAGGTCAGATGAGGTCAGAAGGGCAGGGCTCTGACGCAGCACCATTAGTGTCCGTGTAAGAAGAGCCACCAGGAACACACACTCTGAGTGCAAACAGCAAAGAAGGCCCTGTGAGGACACAGGAAGAAAGGGGGGCCAAGTGTGACCCACGGGGAGATCACCCACGAGGCCCCGGTCCTGCTGGCAAATTGATCTGGGACTTCAAGTGTCCAGAACTGTGACAAAAAAACCTGTCATTTAGGGCACCCAGTCTGTGATATCTTGTTCTGGCAGGTAGAGCTGACTAAGAAGAATGTATTAACAGCTATCTTCAATCAAAGTGATATTCCTTTGCATGTTTACTGTAACATGTAAATTATTTAATAGAACTTTTTGCAAAAGAGATTTGTTGAGTAGGCCATTTTGAAAAATAAAAGTTACTTTCTCTGTTTAATAAAATGTTTCAGGTATATTAAAAAGTCACACTGAATCATATATGAAAAAAAACTAATGTATCTAGCACCCAGTTGAACAAATAAAGCATTATAAAAATAAGTTGAGACTCCCTGTATTTTTCTACTGTTCTTATTCCTTTTTTATGCTATTCCTATACCAAAGAAAGAGTAGTATGTTCTATGGGTCTTCATACTTAATAAGCTTCTTTTTGTAATTTGTTTTATCATTCAACGTGTTTTAAAGTCTGTTCACATATGAGCTCCATCTTCTTCCTTCTGACTCTGTAGCATTCCACTGCAGGACACACTACAGCTGTGCTGGAGGAGGCTTAGGTTGTTTTCAGGTTTCTCTGGGCTATTGTAAGTAACACTGCATTGGACATGCTGCCCAACGGACACAGGCAAGCCGTTCCTGCAGTGTAATCACCACGAGGTGGGATTTCTGGATTTCAGAGCATGCGCATCCTCAGCCTGACTCGAAGCTGTTCCAAGCACTGCCGCCGGTTTACGGTTCCATAGTAGGCTTGCAAGTGCCCCGAGCTGCGTTCTTGCCAGCACTGTGTATCGCACTTGCAAGTTTTTATGAATTTCATGGGTATGAAATGAGGAGCCATTATAACTTGAATTCACACTTTCCTGATTACCGGGAGGAAGAACTTTTCCTGATTACTGGCTTTCATGTTTGCTGGGTTTTCTCTTCTGTAAACTGGCTGCTAAGTATTGGACTTGTTTTTCCATTGAAAGTACACTGACTTAGAGTTTATTTTAAGAAAATGAATTCTTTTCTTTCTTGGTTAATAAAATGGTTTGAATCCAAATACTAGTTTCTTTTCAAATAAGATTTAATATAATTTGGTTAAAGAATTTACAAAATTCGGTGAGAAAAAGCCTGGAAGAGGTTGCTGGGGAGAAACCAAGCCGAGGGAAGGAAGATTTCGGCTTTCGTGGTCCCCTCATTGAAGCTCATTTAAGAAAATTCTGAGAGTTCCGGCCAAGATGGAGGCATAGGTAGACACACTGTGCCTCCTCGTACAACCAAAAGAAGGATAACAACAAATTTTAAAACAAAAAACCACCAGAACTGACAGAAAATCGAACTGTATGGAAGTCCAACAACCAAGGAACTAAAGGAGAAAGTTTCATCCGGACCGGTAGGAGGGGCGAGACTGGAGAGGACTCACGTGGGGCGGCGGCTGGCGGACGGGGGAAGAGGCGACCGGGAGAGGTGGCGGCTGCGGACGGGAGTCCCACTCCCTTGTGCGGATAAACCGGGAGGAAAAGCTGGGGAGCGAGACAGAGCCCACAACCCACAGTCCCAGCTCGGGGAAACAAAGCCTCAGAGCCTCTGATTGAAAGCTCCTGTGGGGGCGGAGGCGGCAGCGGGACTCCAGGCCTCAAAGCTCCTTGGAGAGACCCACAGGGTCCTAGAGCGTACACAAGCCCACCCACCCGGGAACCAGCACCAGAGGGCCCAATTGGAGTGGGTCACACAGAAAGTCACTGAAAAACTGCAGAGAGCGGAGCAAGCGCCATTGTTCCCTCTTGGACCCCTCCCCCACAAACAGTGTCACAACGCAGCAGCGTGGGTTGCCCCGCCCTGGTGAACACCTAAGGCTCCGCCCCTTACTACGTAACAGGCGCACCAAGACAACAAAAATGGCCCAAATGAGAGAACAGATCAAAGCTCCAGAGAAAATACAACTAGATGATGAAAAGATAGCCAACCTATGAGATGCACAGTTCAAAACACTGGTAATCAGGATGCTCACAGACTTGGTTGAATTTGGTCACAAATTAGATAAACAAATGAAGGCGACAATAAGGGAAATGAAGGCAAATATACAGAGAACCAACAGGGATGGGAAGAAAAACGGGATTCAAATCAATGGTGTGGTCCAAAAGAAAGAAGGAAACATTCAACCACAACACAATGAAGAAACAAGAATTCAAAAAAATGAGGAGAGGCTTAGGAACCTCCAGGATGTCCTTAAATGTTCCAATATCCGAATCATAGGGGTGCAAGAAGGAGAAGAGGAACAGAAAGAAATTGAAAACTTATTTGAACAAATAATGAAGGAGAACATTCCTACTTTGGCAAAGGAAATAGACTTTCAGAGGGTCCAGGAAGCTCAGAGAGTCCCAGAGAAGTTGGACCCAAGGAGGAACACACCAAGGCACATCATAATTACACTACCCAAGATGAAAGATAAAGAGAGAATCTTAAAAGCAGCAAAAGACAAGGAGACAGTTACCTACAAGGGAGTGCCCATCAGACTGTCAGCTGATATCTGAAAAGAAACCTTGCAGACAAGAAGGGACTGGCAAGAAGTATTCCAAGTCATGAAAGGCAAGGACCTACATCCAAGATTACTCTATCCAGCAAAGCTATCATTTAGAATGGAAGGGCAGACAAAGTGCTTCCCAGATAAAGTCAAGTTCAAGGAGTTCATCATCACCAAGCCCTTATGATATGAAATGTTAAAGGGACTTATCTAAGAAAAAGATCAAAAATAGGAACAGTAAAATGACAACAAACTCACAGTTATTAACAACTGAATCTAAAACAAAAACAAAAACAAACAAAGCAAACAACTAGAACAGGAACAGAATCACAGAAATGGAGATCACACGGAGGGTTATCATCAGGGGAGTGGGTGGGGAGAGAGGGGGAAAAGGTACAGGAAATAAGAAGCATAAATGGTAGGTAGAAGATAGACAGGGAGAGGTTAAGAAGAGTGTAGGAAATGTAGAAGCCGAAGAACTTATATATATGACCCATGGACATTAGCTAAAGAGGGGGAATGTGGGTGGGAAGGGGTGTACAGGGTGGAGGGGGATAAAGGGGGGGAATGGGACAACTGTAATGGCATAATCAATAAAATATTAAAAAAAAATTTACAAAATTCTCTGTGATATCACTTCTGTGTAAATATTCTCTTAGATGTTTGCTTTTTCCAAAAGCTTTAGATCTAGGCTTCATCTTGAATATTCAAATCTCTTTCTTGTTGAGTAAATCCCAACTTATTTATATTCATTTTAATGAGGAATTTATGCCAGGACAGTCCTATGCAAGCATATCATACTTGTCACTTTCCTACCAAAACCGCAGTTTACTAGGACTTACTCACTGCTGTTAAGCTATGGTCTATGAGCGTGACTATTTCTACAGCAGCATAAAGGGTTGGCCATTGGGTTATATTTTTAAGAAGAAACTAGTTGAAGGAATGTTGAAATTCAATGTGCAATGCTGAACTCCTACTGCACTTCCCTCGTGAGGCAAGAATCAAGAAAATCTCAAAATAAAAGGGTTTTAAAATAACTTTCCTAATCTCTCCATTTTGACCAGTGATATAGAAATACTGTGTGGCTCTTTTGGGCCTACATTGGTAGACCACGCAAATTATTACAATGCTAAAGTCCCACGGTAAAGCAGACACGCAGACCTTCTTGGCAAAAACGAATGGGAAGCACGGAGGAGAGGCAGCAGCCCCGGAGGAGTGTTGGAGTGTGGCATTCCCAGGCTCAGGACAGCTGTGGAATCTGTAACAGACGTGATGGAGAAAGACAAGGGCAGGCCCGGCTGGATCCCTCCCTTTAGTCTTTGCTCCTATGGTACGTTGCGGGAGTGAGTATACTGTCCCTATGAGACAACACGGACAAATGGAATTTCAGAGAAGGCAGAGAAACACAGCTGACAGTTTAAAGAAAGCGAACAGAGACAGGAAATGGTATGTACTCCTGGAAACTTTTAAGTGAGGAAGTGGTAACTTAAGGAGTGGCATTAAAGTCACAGATGCAGGAAAAATCACTGTGGTTATATGTCAATACATGTAATTGGTAAAACCTTTCATAATATACACAATGAAATTTTATGTAAACGGCAAAGGTCAGATGATGTCACCTAAGATTTCTTTTTTTCCCTACTTATATAGTACTTTGATGAAAATTTCCTATTTTGTTTTAAAATACTGAACTCTAATTTCATTTCCATGAAGAAAGGGGTTCTAACTGATGAGCAATGGGCCCAGGCAAGTGGATGTTCAAGGTCTCAAGTGAGTCAAGGGCTGGGCCTGTATTCTGATGCTTGGCCCAGTGGCCCAGCCACCCCTAGCAAGGCTCAGAAATCAGCTCTTTCACCTTTTACTCCAAGCTTAAGGCTTACTTATCACTCTCATGGAGGAAAGGATGAAGGAACAGCTGAGGGGTATAAGAGGGAATGACGATGTAGAAAAGCAGATACAAGAGGAAAGGAGTAGAGACAGCAAGGACTGGAGAGAGATGGCAGAACACTCCAGGGGAGGTGAAAAGCCACCAACCCAGACTCTCACTGAACACCTAGTGTGTGGCAGACACTGTGCCGGGAGCTGGAGAAGCCATGGCTCCTGCCATCAATGTCCCCCCACCCCGCCAACTGTGGAATACACAATCTTCAGAACTCTAAGGTAGAAGAGAACCCGGCTGTCGTCTCTTCTCACCTACTCCTCTTAGAGGCAATGGAGATCCGGGGGTTCTGGCTCAAGGCCACACAGGGAAGGACAGTGGGCAGCACCCCCTTCTCCCAACTCCTAATCATAAACTTGCCCTGCAACACCTTCTTAAATCCAAAGGGCTGCTGAAAACAAGCTTCAAAACGTTCCATTTCTTCATGTTCCAAGGCTGACCTCAGCTCTCAAAGCTTGGTGAACTCCGTTGGTGCTGATGCGCCCTCTCCCGTGGTTCTCGAACATGCAGGGTGTGCCCAGGCCCTCCCTCAGAATCCCGCTCCAGGCTGCACACTCTCTTCCTCTCCTGCACTTCAACATCTGTACCACATGCTTGTTACAAGACGGCCTCTGACTTATGTGTGACTTTCGTCTCCTCTAATGGTTACAAGCTCTTTAAAGGTTGCAAAGGGTTCTTTACCTCAAGTCCCTGTCTCAAATCCTCCAGGGTCTAGTACACTGTTGAGCGGAGGCCAGTCTGTAGCATAGTTTTTGGCTTCCAGGTGTCACCTAACAGTCAGTAACACACACCGTCATCTCTAATGAGCTGACAGTCGAGACCACTGCCTTAACTGTTTTCATAGTGCCCACACAGTTCGTACAGTGCCCAACACACAGGTCCCTCAGGAAACAGGGGCTGAGGAAATTATTTTTTTTAAAGGGAACAAGGTAAAGATGGGAGGGCTCACACTGTTTCCTTTGTGCTGTTTTAAAGTAGGCAGATGACTCAGAAGGTAATGACATTTCGAGGAATCTGCGAAGCAGTTTATAGGTCAAATTGCTCAGCACTGCGACCGCGTCAACCCAGGCGGTATGGAACTTACCATAACACACATCTGTCCCTGGGTCGGTGTGAGGGGCTGCTGCTGAGAGCACCATGAGAAAGATTCTGTTCCATCACCTCATGTTTAAAACTGTTAAAGACCTTACACGGTGTTTAGTGAGCTTTGGCATAACATCACTGTGACTTAATTAGCTGTTTTATTAAGTATTTAATATGTGTTAAATACAGACCTCTAAGACAAGAGTGTAACATTGATCTATCCTGGAGAAGTGCAGTCACGATCTAAGGCCATGGCGGAGTTTGGGCTGCATCTTACTGGCCAAAGTGAGCCAGGTAAAGCTATGTGACATAGTCTGAAACATATTTTAGCCAGGACCAAGGAGGAGGGCCTGGAGAGAAGACTAGAAGAAGGGAATCAAGCAGTCACAGGAGTAGTCTGCCAGAGTTTGCCAAAGTGGGGTGTGTGCATCCTAGACAAGGTGACCCCTCGGGAAGAATTTTTAAAATCGGCATTGAGATATAATTCACATTCCACACAGTTCACCCATTTAAAGTGTACAGTTCACTTTCTTTAGTATGTTCACAGGGCGGTGCAGCCATCCCCTCAATTCAGTTTCACGGCGTGGTGGTTCCCCTGCAGAGACTCTTCGGGAATGGAACCTTGCAGCACGCTCCTTTGCGATGGGCTTCTCTCACTTGGCACACTGTTTGCAAGCTCCCCCCATGTTGTGGGGTGTATCACATTTTGTCACCCAATTATCATCAGCTGGTGGCCATTTCCCCCTCTGGCCGCCACAGATAATGCTGCTATGCACGTCTGTGGACAAGTTTTTGTGTGGCTGCATGTTTTCATTCTCTTGATATCTCAGTGGCAGTGAGACTGCTGGTCACATGTTGACTCTATGTTGAATCATCTAATAAACCACCACACTGTTTTCCAAAGTAGCTATGTCATTTTTACATTCTAACCAGCAGTGTACGAGTGTTCTAACTTCTCCACATCCACACCACCACATTCTCCTTTTTAAATGAAAAGATTTAAAAAATTATAGCCACCCTAATGAGTGTAAGGTGGCATCTCACGGCCTTGACGTGCACTGTATTTCCCTAGTGACTACTGATGCTTAGCGCTTTTTCTCGCTGTACTGGCAGTAGGACATGCAGTGCATTCTCTGTAAAGCATATGCTGTGGGAAATCTGCTCTAATATTTGGTACTGATAGAGTGAGTGATTAAAGCAGCCAGAAGACCAATGACCTAGGTAAAAAATGACAAAAGTCTGAATTAAGGGATGTGCACAGGATATGAAAGATGTTTAAGAAGTGACAAGATTTGTGACTGAAAGGATGAAGCTGAATGGGCAGGGCAGGGAGTGGTGCTGGCCGGTGAGGGACACAATCTCAAGAATGACTTCCTCTTCTGAAATCCCACCAGATGTCCGCCTGTTCAAGGGGGTCACTGAGAGGATGTGACCGCTGGTTGGCCTTCGAGCTTTGCAGACAACCAGAGGCTCCTCATCCTCTGCCCTGTCCTTGGCATGTGCGCTCAGCTTGTCCTCCACACGCTGGAAACCGCCCCGAGGACATGGTCTTGGGGGAGTCAGGCGTTGCTGAGGCCATGTGCGTGGCTGCGTGACTGAACCCCGTGAAGACCTCTGTGTAAACTACTAAGATTCTGGTGGGTGGGTGCAAAGATCTGCTTATATAAATCCTGTGCACACTGAGGTTTGAAAACGACTACTCTGAGGGGCAGGAAGGGGAGTCCTGAATAGATTCTGGAGACGGCCGACCAGGAAATCTGGCCCGAAGTGCTGCACCAGAAGGAGAAACAACTTCACATTTCAGTCGAGGCTCCCACCCCCAGCAGAAAACTGCTCCAACAGCACTGCCTTGACAAACAACTAGGGAAGGCGACTCCTCCTACACAGCAGAGTTGTTCAGAAAGAGCCACACCACGCTGACGATGATCAATTCTAATAATGAAGGCTAAAATGTTTTGGATAGAAGACAAGAATCAATTAAAGACAAGCTTGCAAATGACAGGGTGATGAACAGTATGTCTTTAAAAGCACCAAACACTCTTAATTGAATGTTTAGTTTTTTCCCAACACTGTTTAATTTTTCTCCCGGCGGGTACTCGCAATGTTATGTGCGTAGTTTGTAAATGGAAATTATCCCAGTGGTTCTGGCATTTAGGGGAATCTTAGCCAGGCTGTGGGCGTGTGGGGAAAAGGCGGCAGCTGGGCGCCAGCAGGGGCTCTCCACACTGGAGGAGGGGGTGGGGGCAGAGATATTCTGACCCCACAGGGCATCTGGCAAGGTCTGAAGACACTTTCGGTTGTCTCAGCTGGGGAGATGACACCGGCATCCCGTGGGTGCAGGTGGGGGTTACTGCTAAACACCCCATAGTTCATGCTACACCCAAGAACTCTCCAGGCCAGAACACTGGTCTAGTGCTGAGGTCAAGGATGTCTGGGCTACAGGACGAGGACCAGTCTGCAAGGCACTGAAGCACTCGTGGGCGTTCAGGCACATTCCAGGCCCCATGGAAGGTGCACCTCGACTCCTGCAGAAACAGCGGCTGGAAGTGGAGGGAGCCCCGGCACCTGCCCCAGGCTGTGTGCCACTAACTCTTCTTCCCCGCTTTCCAACCTGTTCCTTATCGCACGCATGTCTTCATTTATTTGTTTCTAAATTGTCCTTTCACTCTCAAAGATAACACATCTTTTTCATTTTTAGGAAATAAACATGATGACCTGGGCAAAAACGAAACAAAAGAGAGCTAGTGGTAGAACCTTAGAAACGTTCTAGAATGATCTCCTTGTTTTCCAGATGGAAAACCGAGGCCCACCATGATTAGCTGACTTACTGGCAGGGAAGGAAATTATCTTATTATTTTACAAGAAATTAAATTCCTGAAAGGGCTTCTTTATCTTGTCTTAGGTGACACAGGAGGATAGATACTCCTTTTGGTTATTGCTTTCTTACTTAAAATCTTGAATTCATCATTTTGATCACATTACATATGCATTTTTTGCACTTCTCTGGATTTATGTTGAAAATATGGAAGTATATAAAAATTTTATGCAACCTATTTTTAGTTCTAATATAAGATTTATTTAAATTAGAGATTCTGCCTTGATAAAGGTGCTTGCTTGCCTGGTCTCATGGTAAAAGCACACAAGTAGTGACCGTGTTCATTTTCTTGTACAGGTGACACAGTAACACAGCCCACACATCAACAGGACAACAGTAAATAGAAATGTACACTCTACAGCCAGGCGAGAGCGA
>VMDR010015006.1:0-22827 GCA_007922815.1 Macrotus californicus | reverse complement strand
AATTGTTAATAACTGTGAGTTTGTTGTCATTTTAATGTTCCTATTTTTGATCTTCTTTTTCTTAGATAAATCCCTTTAACATTTCATATAATAAGGGTTTCGTGACGATGAACTCCTTGAACTTGACCTTATCTGGGAAGCACTTTATCTGCCCTTCCATTCTAAATGATAGCTTTGCTGGATAGAGTCATCTTGGATGTAGGTCCTTGCCTTTCATGACTTTTCTCCTTTTCTCTTGCTGCTTTTAAGATCCTCTCCTTCTCTTTCATCTTGGGTAATGTAATTATGATGTTCCTTGGTGTGTGCTTCCTTGGGTCCAACTTCTTTGGGACTCTCTGAGCTTCCTGGACGTCCAAGAAGTCTGTTTCCTTTGTCAGATTGGGGAAGTTCTCCTTCATTATTTGTTCAAATAAGTTTTCAATTTCTTCCTCTTCTCCTTCTGGCACCCCTATGATTTGGATGTTGGAACGTTTACAGTCATCCTGGAGGTTCCTTGGCCTCTCCTCATTTTTTTGAATTCTTGTTTCTTCATTTCTTTCTGCTTGGATGATTAATTCTTTCTTCTGGACCACACCGTTGATCAGAGTCCCAGTTCCCCTTCCCTTCCCTGTTGGTTTCCTGTGCATTTTCCTTTATTTCATTTTTCATAGCCTTCACTTTATCCTCTATTTTACGACCATATTCAACTGATTCTGTGAGCATCCTGATTACCAGTGCTTTGAACTGTGCATCTGATAGGTTGGCTTTCTCTTTGTCACTTAGTTGTATTTTTTGTGGAGCTTTGATCTGTCCTTTCATTTGGGCTTTTATTTTTTTTTTTTGTCTCAGTGCACCTGTTACATAGTAAGAAGGCGGAGCCTTAGGTATTCGCCATGGTGGGGCAACCCATGTCGCTGCATGGTGGTACTACCTGTGGGGGAGGGGTCCAAGAGGGAACAGTGCCTCTACTCTCCGCCCGTTTTCAGGCATTTCCCCCCGCTATCATCAATCAAATTGGCTCCTTCTGGGGCTGATTCCCAGGTGGATGGGTTTGTGTACATTCTAGGACCCCGTGGGTCTCTCCAACAAACTCACCTGTGAGGCTGGGAGCTTCTTGTGCCACCATAACCCCCACAGGTGTTTTCAGTCAGAGGTTTTGAGGCTTTATTTCCCTGCGCTGGGACCCTGGGTTGAGTGGTCTGTCTCTCTCCCCAGTTGCTCCTCCTGGCTTACCCGCACACAAATGTGGAACCGCCCGCTCTACCAGCCGCCGCCTTGCCCACCCTGGTCCTCCAGCCACTGCCTTGCTGCGAGTCCTTGCTGCCTCAGCTGCCCATCTTCACCCCTCCTACCGGTCTGTATGAAGGTTTCTTGTTTACCCCCTTGGTTGTCTGACTTCCACACAACTCTATTTTCTGGCAGTTCCAAGCTGTTTTTTTGTTTTTAAATTTGTTGTTGTCCTCCGTTTGGTTGTGTGAGGAAGCACAGTGAGTCTGCATAAGCCTCTCTGGGCCAGAAGTGAGACCCACCTCAGATTTTTAAACTTCAATTCCCAGAGCCTGTGGTTTAGGGTTTTGGGGTTTACGTGCGTGGTTGGTGACGGACGAATGTTTCCCGAAACCTGCCGCTATTTAACCATGCAGGTTTGCGTGTGAACAAATTAATTGCTCTAAGCCCACTTGGAATTCCCAGCCTCCTAGCCAGAGCTGTGGTGTGCCTCTCAAACATGGCACTACGGTCCCCACACAAGGCCTTTCCGGCTCCCCTGTGGGGTGCTGGTAAACAGACGTCGGGGGCCCACACTGTTCTCCACCTGGGATTCTAACATAAGTGGAGAGGTGGGGCTGGAGGTGTGCCAACAGGGTGTTCCGTTTCCAGGAAAGATCTGTGGAGGGTCAGGCGCCGATCGGAGACGGAGTGGTGAGGGTCCAGCAGGGCTCGGCCCGGCGCAGGTCAGGGGTGACTCGTTCTGAAGCATCATTGAAAGGAAGTTACGTCACCCATGCTGAGCACAGGCCACAGACGTGAGCACACTGGGTTATCAGGAATTCCTAACAGATCAAACCAACATGTGTCCTCCACGGGATCGTCTAGTGACGAGGGAGACAGGACAAGGAGATGCGGGCAAACTGACTCTCAGTGCGTGCTTTGGGGTACTTGAGTTTGTCCTTGCCAGGAAGATGTTCCTGCGGGTGACCGACAACACCCAAGGCCCCCTGAATGCCTTTCTAACAGCTCATCCAAGGACAGGGAAAGCCATGGCTAGAGCCCGGGAAATGCCTTGCTCAGAGACCCCTCCACTCGGGGCTTTCTGTGAGTGGGGTTGAAATCTGCCTGCTGAAGTCTGAGGCTGCAGTCCTGTACCCAAATATCAGCACCCTGCTCCCTGCCTGCTTGCTCAGGCCGAATCCTAAGGGAGCCTCTCTTTACTCAACGTATGGCCCGAAATCTCCTTGTCTGGCCAGGTCCAGGTGCAAGGGGTTCGTACATCACATGGAAGGTCTCCTTCCAGAAGTCCCAGGATGACCTCTTCCAAACTATAGCAGAAGGCGGTCTGCTACCTCCTAATATCTGTTTACCTGGGTGCGTGGCAGTCCACACAGATGCAGCTACCTCAGGATACACACACGTGCATTTTTAAATTTATCATCGCGCTGTCTGTGAAGGCAGCTGAACACTCTTCCAAATATATGTATTAGAAAATATAATAAAATATATTAGACTATATATTAGGTGATATATTAAAAACATTTAGAACATACAATACACACCATGTCTAGTATATGTAAATTGTCAGGTCTGCGAACCCAGCTGGACACTTCTTTGAAAATATATGTATTGGAATATGCAGTAAACTATATTGTGTTATAAAATACACTAGAATATACTACAGAGCGCTGACAATATAACATATATAACATCTAATATTATACGTATAACTTGTAATATGTGTGAAGGCAGCTTAAAAGTTCTTTTATAATATAGAAGAATGTGTAATAAAATAGAATATATAGTATAAAATATATACGGTATAGTATCTAGTAGTATATATAGTGTAGAGTATACATCACAGAACATTTCAAATGTAGCACAGTGTATGGAAATTTTAAAATCTGTGAAGGCAGCTGAGAACTTCCTTTATTCTAGTATATGTATTAGGAGTAATTGGATATATGATAAAATATTATTATTACAATATATTTAATGGGATGTGTTAGAAGATATACTATACCACATATGAACTCCAAAGTCTCGGAAGGGCACTGTATGCTTCTTTTTTATTTTAACTCCGTATACACGGGCACCTCAATACATACATTGGTACACAGTTGGGCACACATATCCATGGGTATGAACACACACGTGTGTGTGTGTATATACACATGTATACCTCGAAAGCAGGGTCCTCATAGACTGCTTTTATTGCTCTTGAATTCGATAACACCCGAGGGCCGTGCGTGGTATTTGGGGTTCCTGTGCTCAGGACCACAGGGGCGGGAACGGGGCTCCAGGACACCTGGCTCGCCCTGGCTTTCTGGTCTTTCCAGTGCGCTCGCTGTGGTTCCTCAGGAATGCAGGCCATCCTCGCCGATGAAAGCTCCTCGCTCCCGCCAGGCGTTGCGAAACCTGCCCGGGACATTTTTGGGGAATGGAGTTAGTTAGCTAGGTGGTCGGACTCGAGGGTGGGAGGGGAAGGGGTCACGGCCACTCTGCGGCCCAGAATTTGCTCCTGGCACTTTCTGTCCCGGTGCAATTAGAAGGGCGACGCACGTCCTCAACTCAGTGCGGAATCCGGAGCTGGGCCACTGACGCACATCGGGCCCCAGCCCCGCAGCCCCGAGATGGAATCCACGCGGAGAGGGCGCAGCGCTCCACGGGGACACGCGCGCTCGCCCCATGTGGACAGACCTGATGTCCCCGAACCCCTCGGGTGGGCAGGGCCTTTTGGCCAAGGCACGGGGTTCGCCTCCTTGTTGCCACCCGGCTAGGCGCATGGGTATGCGCAGCCCACTCGTGGCGCGCATTTTTCGAATTCCAGCTGCAGATTTGGCAATCGGGGCCGGCGAGAGCAGGCGTCACGCCCCGGGGACAGGCCACCCACTGAGTGCCCAGGAGGGGGCGGAGCAAGGCGGGCAGCCGCGGCCAGAAAACCACACCCAGCGCCGGTTCCGGTTTCCTGTCGCCCCCTCCCCGCGGGCCACCGGGCTGGAGCTGGGGCCTGTAAAGCGTTTCCGTATTGAAGGTGTCACTTAAACACGGCCTTGCCTCTCCAAGCAACCCTCCCCAGGGGCAGGACACCCTCCCCCACGGGCAGAATCGCTGAGACCCCTGAAACTAGGTGGCAGGCAGGGTGCCCTGGTCCTGGTCACAGTGGCTTCCTCCGCCCACCGGCACCTGGGACAGCCCAGGGCCTTGTTAGCACCGGGGCTTGCAGGCCTCGCTGGGCCCCGGAAGCCGGCGTGCGTTTTCACCAGATGCCCCGGGGGAATAGTGGCCATTGAAATCACAGAACCTCCAGGGACGTTATAATTTCAG
The DNA here is from genome assembly GCA_007922815.1 of Macrotus californicus. Lineage (NCBI taxonomy): Eukaryota > Metazoa > Chordata > Mammalia > Chiroptera > Phyllostomidae > Macrotus > Macrotus californicus. Next base: position 18,312 of record VMDR010015006.1, on the reverse strand, counting down.
ATGCACACTCGTCATTTGGTCGTGTAGCTAAATCTATACATATGGCCTGCGACACACGAGGAATACCCTGCTTTTGCAACGGCCCCTGCTGCGTCTGGGACACTGGCCCATCCAGTCGCACGCGCCGCCTTTCGTTGTTCTGTGTCTCTCCAGTCTGTGATTATTAGTGTTATGATTTTTAACGGTTTTTTTGGAAATAGTTATGGATCTCGAGGAAGCTATTACAGAAAGGCCCCGGAGGCTCCTGGCGCCCCGCGCTCGCGACACAGTCGGCGCCCCGCAGCGCTCCAGTCGCACAGCGATGCCAGGAAGCGGACCTGGCAACTCCGTGGGGTCTTGTGGGCACCGCGCAACCCCACTAAGCCTCCCCTGCGCCTTGGCCTCCTCGCTCAGGTTTCTTTTGTAACTTTACTTTCGTTTGAATCGCCCTCTCCGCGTCTCCAGCCGGTGCCACCTCCAACTTTCCGGGTTGGGGCCCAGCGATCTCTGTGGCCAATCCCCCTCATCCCCTGGGGGGGGGAGGGGCACCCTACGCTGGGGAGGCCCGGGGTGCAGAGGGGCGTGGGCAGCTCCCCAAAGCTGCGCGCCCTGGTGTGGTCAGCCCAGCCCAGCCCCCAACACCCCGCCTCGCGCTTCCAGGGCGGGGACTCGGCGGGGGCGGGGCGAGCCCGCGACAGCGACAGACCCCGCCCCGCAGGCGGGTCCCCGAGGGCGGGGAGAGCGCGGCCCCGCCCTGGCCGCTTCCGCCGGGCTACCTATTATCACGCACCCAGCTCCGGCACCAGTGCCAGTTGGTGGCAAGACTCGGGACACGAGGAATGAGCAGGGAGCCCGGCTCCAGCAGCCGGGACCCTGCTTCGACTCCCCCACCACCACCACCACCGCCGAGCCGCCGAGCCGCGCCCAAGTCCGAGGCCGCCCGGCCCGCTGAAGCCGCCGGCGACTCCCAGCAGCTGCTGTCGCTCCCGCTGCAGTGAACGCCGCCCCGCGCCGCGCCATTGTCCCCGTCGCCCCGCCAGCGGAGCCGGGCCGCGCGGGTCGGGAGGCGAGGGGCGCCCATGAGTGGGCGCAGCTGATGCCCCTGCTGCCGCGCCGCACCGCGCCCCGAGCCTGCGTCCCAGGAAGTCCGGCTGCCCCTCTCCACCGCGTCCGGCTAGGAGCCCCGGACCGCGCAGCGCGCGACCCCCATGGAGGCGCCCGGGCTGGCCAAGGCGGCCGCAGTAGACCCCGACGCTCCGGAGCGCCAGGGGAAGACCCCCGATGAGGCGCCCGCCCAGGTGCCGGGCTCCGACAGCCCTGCGTCCGAGGCGCCCGCCTACCGCCTGCAGGACTTCGACACGCTGGCTACCGTGGGTGAGTGCGAGACGCGGGGACCTGGCCCGCGAGGGTGCCCAGCGCCGCCCGGGACGCGGGCGTCAGACCGTGCTCCCGGTGTGTCGTCCCCCGGCTGCCTCCTGTGGAGCTCTCCGCCTGGTCCCGCCTGCTCCGGCGCCCTCGGTCCCACAGACGCCCGCAGAGTTGGAGTGAGTCCCCCCGGGCCCCCCCCGCCCCCCAGCACCTCCCTAGCCGCCAGTCCCACCGGGCGCCTCCAAAGGCACCTTTTTATACCTGCCACCAGTAAGCCGCTCTGCTGCCTGGGCTCCCCGATGTCACAAAAGTTCCTGGAGCTGACCTCACAGTGGGGACCTCAGGAACCTTCCCAAGCAGGGACTCCCCCCCCCACCCCCCAGGGTAAGAGGTGGTCACAGGGAGGTGGCCAAGCGCTCCTCTGCCCGGTGGCAGGACGCAGCGTCCAAGGAACGAACTGCTTTGGGCACAGGTGTTCCGCGGCGCTATGGGGCTGGGACACTGGGGATGGATGACAGGTTTCCCAGAACCGCTGTGGCTTTTCATCCTGTGCAGCCCAAACTTGGCATCCTTTCACGACACACTGATTTCTCTCTTCCAATCTGACCCCCGAAACTGGGCAGCTGGCCATGTAACTTCCCCGTTTCCTGGGCGCCCGGGGTCCCGAAACGCGCCGGCTTATGGGTCCGGCCAGACCGGGTCGAAAGATGCCCGACCCTGCGAGGTACTGAGTTCGAGCTGTGCGCACCAGCCCGCGGGTGGCCGCTTGGCAACGGTGCCGAGGGGCGGCACCAACCTGTTGTTTATGGCCCTGGTGGGGGGCATGCTGAGGGGGACCCGTGAGGCAGGGGTGTTTCAGAACTTTCTTCTCCCTCTCCCCGGACCCCAAATTTGGAAAGGAAGAGCGGAATAGCCTGAGCTCAAGGTCATGAGAGCCAGAGCCGGAGCCAGAAAGACAGCGAAACCACCAGTGGAGAAGGGACTTGTCTTTTCCATGTGTAGCTGGGTGTGCAGAACGCGGCGGCAGGCATCCTGATGTGGGGTGGAGGGCGTCGGAGGGGCCCGGCTCTCTTTCAATATCTATTTATCTACCTATGGGGAAGGTGTGTAGCAGAGGTGACTGTGCCTCTTGGGACATTTAGCGACGTCTGGGGACATTCTTGGTTGTCACAACTGGGGAGGCGGTGCTCCTGCCGTCTGGTGGGTGGAGACCAGGGAGGCTGCTCAATACCCTCCCACACAGGACCCAGGATGCCCCACATCTGAGCATCTTCCAGCCCCAAAGTCAGGCTGTGAGACTGAGGCTGAGAGGCTCTGACTTCAGCGTGAGACACGGTTGTCTTTCTCTTTCCGGCTCTTTCCTTCTTGCTCCCATCTACGTGTCTACCTGTCTGCGTACCTACGCACCTGTATGTGATTCTGTGCGTCCGCCCATCCATCCATTATCCGTCTAATGATACCTGTCATCTATGTGTCCCTCCTTTCTGCACGTTTTTGCCTTCTCTCTCTCTTCCTCTCTCTCTCTCCTTTTCCCTTCTTCCTCTTCTTTTTCATCTCCCCCCCATTCTTTTCTCTCTGTCTCTCTGTCTCTCTCTCTCCGTTTCCCTCTGCAGGTCTGCAGAAAGGGACAGGAACCCAGGCCCGGGTAGTTACACAGGAGGTGGAAGGCAGGTGAACAATGGAAAAAGTTGGTGACTTGACCCCGCGGCCCCTTGGCACCTGCTCCTGCCATTGTGTTCCTTTCGGGCTCTCGCTTGGGTCTGTTGTGACAGACCCGGGGCTGGAGGCCAGGGCACCGAGCCGGTGCCGGGCAGGCGGGTGGGCTGCAGACGTGACCTCGTCTGCTGCCCCGTGGATGTTGCCAAGTGGGCATAGGTACCCAGTGAGTCATGTCCTTAAAAACAGAATGTCACCGCCTCTGGGGACCGGCCGGCCGGCTGGCTGGCTGGCCGGGGCTGGGCAGGGAGATGTTTCGTTCCTTCCTCTTTGCATGTCTGAATAAAGATGATGTCCGTTCATCCCGGATAACTCCTTGTGGGCTGTGCAGGTGTGGAGAGATTGGCCCAGTTGTGGCTCTTCACACATCCGACATGCAGGGGACAGACGTGTGTGTGTGTGTGTGGCCCTCTTCAAAGCTCCTGACACTTTCTGCCCCCTGCCCCCTAACTTAGGCCTTTCTTGAATATTGGTGAGAGATTAGTCTGAGCATGATTGATTCAAGAGATTCAGAAGAAGCTTAAAGGAAAAAACAAACAAACCCACAAGCCTTCCCAACAGCATCAGAATTGGGTGTCTCTGAGTGGCCATGAAGGGCGACCTGGGCGGCTCATTGTATGTGGTGCCGTGGGCTCTCTACCTGCAGTTAGAAGACAGTCAGGGCGGGCGGCCGTGCGTGCTCCGCCACCTAAGTTTCCAGCTCAGGAAAGTGACTTCCTTTTCAAACTGCTCCTGGGTCCCATTCCTAGGCGTCTCCCTGCCCCAAACAGGCGCCCACAGGGGTTCTGAGCCTGAGGGCGTTTGTGAGCAGTTTTCCTGCTGACCAAGGCGATTCTCTGTCATGTGCATCCAACCCACACGCAAACAGATACGCGACGAAGCCCCAACCCTCTGTGACCCTTCCTTGACCATCGCCACCCCCGCCCCTTGGAAGCTTCTAGAACAAGTCACGGTGGAAAGGCAGAGTTCAGCTTAGGCTACTGTCTGAAGGGTGTTTGGAGTCTGTTCCCCATGCTGCTGTCCCTGTTCCTTTGGTCTGGTCTGTCCCCGTGTGGGTGACAGGTTCTTTTTGTTCTTGTGTTTTTTTACCCCTTTGTTTTAGTCATGAGCTCGGCATGGGGTGGGGGGGCCACCCTAGGGACAGAATTGCTGACTCCCAGTCCATGAAACAGAGCGGAGGTGATGTTGACATGTTACCTACCTCACTTGGCTGTGAGGACGGCGGGACCCTCTGGGAGTTACCACGAGCCTGGGAGCCAGCTGGGAATAGACAGCTGTGTTGGCAAGAGTGCCCCCCCCCCACCCCGCCCCACGCCCGAGGACTGAATAAGAAAAAGAATGACGTCACGGGCTGTCCCATGTCCTCGTTCTGTGCGTTAGGATGTGGGGCATTGTTGACATTCCAGATGATCCACCGGTCCACGCACTCAGATTCGTTTGGAAGAACGCACGGCGTGCGTGGGTCAACAAGCTCATGGTAGATGTTCTCTTCAGGCTCGGGGGGGGTGGGGGGGGCTTTGCGGCAGATCCCAGCTAAAGTGCAGCTTCGCAGATGGACAAATCCGGGCTTGAGGCAGCCACACTGCTCCCTGGAGAAGAGATGGTTTGTCTCCCTGTCTTCCATGGTTCTGGTTCCTGGAACCAAGCTGGGTCCCCTCCCCCCACCTCCCTGCGCATGAACACAGGTGCTGATCAAACATACGTGCATTTACAGTGACGTCATTATAACCTCCCCGGGGATTCCGAAAGCCGTACCTCGAGTCCCACCCCTCCCCCCATGCTGACAAGGTGACATCTTTTGTAGCTGTGGCACAATATCGAAACCTGGATGGCAGCGTGGGTGACGTCCTTTCAGGGTCAGTGCTCTCAGTTTCTAGGGGGTCTCTGTTGTGTGGGTGCTTGTGTATTTCTAGACAGGTCATCTATTTAGACACCCCCCCTCCCATGACCAAAATCAAGGCACACAATGCATTCCCTCTTCACCAACCACTCCCTAACGCTTGATGCTTTCCTATCTTTATCCCCTCGCAAGATGACAAACCTGTACTTGTTAAAATCTCGGAGACCTTCCTCCATGAATCAGGCATGTGAAGTTCTGTCCCAAGCACTTACAAACATTTTCCAGCCCAGGGACAGCACTTTGTCCTCTGATCTTGGTTTCCTTGAATTGGCCCTGCTGTCCCTCCTTTCAGCCTCGGCTGGCCCGTACCCCCCTCCCCCAACACTGTCACCCCTGAGCACACCTGAGCATACCTCCAGGCCGAGTGCAGTCGGGTCCAGTGACATTTTGCTGTGCATGGGAATGGGCAGTGGTGATGCTGGGGTTGCCATAGCAATCACAAGTGTTTATTGCTCAGGAACATACAGAGCATCGTGTTCACCCTTTAACGCTATTCGTCTTGGGAGGGCGCTAGAGAGCATGGTGTCCAGTGGACGTGGGTGATGGTGCCAATGTCGGACCACCCCAGGGATGTCAGAAACTAGATACAATTAGGAGGAAAAGACATTTCCAGGTACAGAAGTCTGGCAGGTGGTTGTTCCTCCATTCTTTCAAAAAGACTTTATTTATTTTAGAGAGAGGGGAAGGGAGGGAGAAAGAGAAGGAGAGAAACATCAGTGTGTGGTTGCCTCTCGTGTGCCCCCTACTGGGGACCTGGCCAGCAACCCAGGCATGTGCCCTGATTGGAGGTACACAGCCACCCGCCCAGGGATGTCTGGCACCCCCGGGAGCTGGAAGAGGCAGGAAGGCCCCTCCGTGGAGCCTGTGGAGGGAGCACACCCCTGGGGACACCTGCATCTCAGACGCCTGGTCTCCAGGACGGGGGTGCAGTTAAAGCAGGAACCCATGTGTTTCTTCTGAGGAGGCGTCTGTGATTCCCTGATCAGAGCTAGACGGAGAGACCCAAGAGCTTGGTTTTCCTTTGCCTCCCCCCAACCCCCACAGAGATCTGTGCCCTGCCCAGGGTGTGCACCTCACCTCATTCCCAACCATAAGCCTCGGGGAGAGCCCACGACCCACGTGGTCGGGCCACAGGCTGCCATCCTGAGTCAGCCCTGACTTGGGCATTGTTGTCCATTGGGGCCTCTCTAACTAAACACCCTAAACCAGGTGGCTTAGAAAGCTGCAGGGGTTTATATTTTACAGTTCTGGAGACTGGAACTCCAACAGGGTGGACACCTGGCAAGGTCTCTCTCCTGGGTGGCCGATGGCCTGCTTCTTGGTGTGCGCTTGCATGGTTGAGAGCAGACAGGGGAAGCATGGTTTCCTGTGACTCTTGTACAGACATCCATCCCATGATGGGGGTGCCCTCCTCATGACCTCATCACATCCTAGTTGCCTCCCAAAGACCCACATCCGAATGCCATCCCATGGGGCATGAAGGCTTCAACACTCTGATGTCTGGAGACACTGACGTTCGGGCCATAGCACTAGATGTGTCCATCAGGTGTTGCTTTGCCTGTCTTCTCCGGAAATCGTCCGTTTGGGGTGAAGGTGCCTGCCCCAGGAGTGGTTGGACTTTGTCACTGACGGGAGTGCCCAGGGAGGACCCCTTCTCCCTGTGTTTGGGGGCAACCCTCCCTGACCCAGCTCAGGTCCCCCATGTGGACGGGGCCATGACACCACACCAGGTGGTCTCAGACCTGCTTCCCAGGTGAGCCCCCTGCACAGCTGAGGACCACCAGAGAGGCCACCTTTGTCACCAGGAGAAAAGGGCAGAGGCAGCACATGACACAGACCAGAAAGCCTTGCTTCCACCTTCCCCTGCCCGAGGTCACAGGAAGCTTCTCAATGCAGCGTCCTTTCTGGGAGAGACGTGTTCACAGTTCCCCGCTGGCTGTGGTCAGTCTCGTTGGGAGCCACTTCCTGGGGCTTTCTGTGTATTTCCCCACAATTTTTTTCTCCTCAGACAGCCGCCCACCACCACAGCAGTGCCCTGTCAACAACGTCCCTCTTTCCCTGATTTCCTCGGAACTCTCCCCAGGCCGTTTCCTGCAGAGAAGAACAGCAGGATACGGGTCCACTTTTTTCCCTGAGAATTGTCCGCAGTGTGTGGAGGAGAGAGAACCGGCGTGCCTTGGTTTTTCACAAGCATCCGTGAGGGGTCCTGCACTGTGCACAGCACGGCAGTAGTCACATCTCCTCCATCTGTCACCCTCTTCCCCACGTGGCTGAAACGAGAGGGGCAGAGCGGGTTGCAATAGGCTGCGTGCTGGCTCGGTTTGGGCAGGGGGCTTCCTGCTCTTCACCGTCAAGGAAGTGTGGCTGATGCCCACGGTGCTGAGCTGCTGCTGGGGGGAGCAGCTAATGCATCTGTTGTGGTGCTTAGCCCGGTGTGGGAGTCCTGAGGGGCAGCTTCCCCAAACACCGTCATGCCTTCCCTTACTCGCTTACGCACAGAGTGGCTGTCCTTTGCAGGTCTGCGTGGCACCGTCCCACGTAGCACCAAAGGTACCTGTGTCTTCCTTCTTTTTCGGTAGCCCAGTCATAGTTCATACAGTGGACGGACCATGGTCTGGTCTATCCAGAGGTTCCCTTCATTTCTTTAGAGGAACAAAGTTGGAAGTCTGGGTGCCTTAAACAACAGACATGTCTTCCTCCCCGTCCTGGAGGCCGGGGTCCGAGACCCAGGGGCGGGCAGGGCTGGCTCCTCCGGAGGCCTCTCTCCTGGACGTTGGGATGGCCGTCTGCCCCCGCCGTGTCCTCACACGGGCGTCTCTCTGGGTATGTCTGTGTGCTCCTCTCCTCTTTTTATAAGGACCCTGGTCTTATGGGATCAGAGGCACCCCAGGGACCTCCGTTTAGCCTCATGACCTGTAAAAAGACATATTTCCATGAAACGCCCAGTGTACCCAGCCATGCCTCCGTGTCTCAGAGTCCCCATGATAACACCGTAGTTTTACATGTCACCAGGTAGGTGTGACTCATCAGCTCTGAGGGCCGGAGGCAGGATCCTTCTCAGACAACAGGTGGAAAGCTGTGGTCCTGGTCTGAAGACATCCCTCAGCTTGGTCTTGGCGTGAGCTCCACCTGCCTTTTTCCCTGTATAGCCACCCACCCCATGCCTTTCCTTCTTTCCCGGTCACTGGTGACTGTCACATAAAGGTGTCGTGACTTATAGGTAGATGGCGGTTGTCAACTCTCAAGGCTCTTTGTTCATTCAGATGACAGCTTGAACATCGTGCACGGAAGGTGGGCATCGTTTCTTCTGTGAAAAGGGGATGAACCTGTCGTACACCTTCCCAGGGATGCTGCCTGCAGGCTGTGGCTCTGAAATGCCTGACGCTCCATTGGGTTTTTGGGGGGGCGTGAGGTGATTCTCCTTCGCCGTCTACCGAAACGGGTGACGTCCTGTCACATCCAGCGCTGTGTCTGTATGACCTGCTGTGTGCCCGAGCGTCCCCCCTCCATGCCCTGCAAAGTCACCGTTAGTGAGCCTTGTGGCGGGGGTGGGGCAGGGGGAGGTCAGGAAGCTCCATCAACTGTGGCGGGGGTGGGGCGGGGGGAGGTCAGGAAGCTCCATCAACTTTTTTCTTTTAAAAAAATTTCTTTCTAGGATGTATATCTAAGATAAAATTGACCATTTGAACCATTTAAAATGTTTTAATTTATTGAACAGAGAGAGAGGAGGGGAGAAAGAGGAAGAGAGAGAGAAACATGCATTTGTTGTCCCACTTATTGGTGCACTCATTGGTTGATTCTGTTATGTGCCCTGACCGGGTATCGAACCCACAGTGCTGGTGTGTGGGGATGATGCTCTAACTAAGTGAGCTACCCGGCCAGGGCCATCTTAACCATTTTTAAGTGTAGGAATCAGTGCCATTCATGAGTTCACACTGTTGTACCAGCATCACCACTGCCTACTTCCAACATTTTCCCATCATTTCCATTAGACACCCAATACCCATCAAGTAGTCACTCAACAACCCCGTCCCCAGTCCTGGGAGCCTCTAATCTCTTACCTGTCTCTGAGAGTTTGCCTGTTCTGGACATTTCCAATCAAAGGAGTCCCACCGTATTAATCCTTCTATGTCTGGCTTCCTCCCATCAGCGCAAAGTCCTCAAGGTTCATCCACGTTCCATCATTTGCCTTCTTTCCTTCATTCCTTCTTGCCTGGAGGCTGGTCTCTGGATCCCCTGTATGTCTTTTCCCTGCAGCTCAGGGACAGTGGCCAGTGCATCTAAGAACTTGCCCGGGGTCCAGGGTCCAGGCTCTGGTTCCCAAAATGAGTGGGTGCAGCAGAAGCCACTTGTGCCCCACCTCTGATCACTAAACGGGGCGTTGCTTCATGACGTGTGTGTACCTGACTCTAGCTTACTCTTTTTTTTTCACGTGATCCTTGACGAGGGCTCCGTGAAGGACTGAGGGTCTCCACACGGTGGGGGAGGTCCCTCATGGGGTCTGCTGAGCCATCAGAGGTGGTCTGCTGAGCTGAGTCCCAGGGAGGTGCTGCTTCCTGTAGGCTTGGCAAGGGTGTGTGTGTGTGCGTGTGCGTGTGCGTGGTGGGCATTGTGTTGTTTTCTGTGGGGACTGCTCCCCAATGTGGCCATGACCACCAACGACTGTGGCCCTTTGTACATGATCCAGGAAGTTAGCACACCTCATTGAAGGCAAACATTGTTATCATCAGCATCACCACCATCATCCCCTTCATCACCGTCACTACCACCCCTACTTTCTCGACATGGCCCAGGCTCCCCTCATTTTCAGGGATGGATGGGGTATCACTTGCATGCGTTTGGACCTTTCTGTTCAGTCGACCTGCCATGAGTGTGCCAGGACCTTTACCCATCCCCTCCCCTGCACGGGGCCACGTCCTGGTTCCATCTCCCGGGTCAGGACGGGGTGAGACCCACGGGATGTCTGCTGCATGATCATCTTTCCTTTGGGCCCCTCCTGTGGTCTGTCTCATGGGCCTTCACCCCGTTTTTTTGCCTCCTGCCCTAAAAAATTGCCCAAAACTGAATGACTTAAAACAACATGCAGGTGCCCTCTTACAGTTTTGCAGATTGTGAGTGTGAAAATGAGTATTAGAAGGTTAACATCAAGGCATCAGCGGGGCTGGCTCCTTCTGGAGTTTCTAGTAGGATGTCTGTTTCCTTGTGTTTCCCAGCTTCCAGAAGCTTCCATATGCTTGGGCTTATTACACCGTCTTCCAGCTTCTAGGCACGCTGTATTGGTCAAATCCTCTTCATGCCACTATCCCTGGTTTCTCTCCCTCACCTCGCTTCCAGTAATAAGGACGCTTGGGATTCCACTGGACTCACCCAGATCACCCAGGATTATCTCCACACTTGCGGGCAATGGATGAGCATGTGTAATTCATTAGTCGCTCTGCCTCCCGTTTACCTCCTTGACTAACATACTCACAGATTGTGGGGATTCGGGCGAGGGCATCCTACAGGGTGTGGCCGTGTGGATAGGACCTGCCGGCCTGGGCTCATCCTTGGCCACCTGCAGGGACTCCCGTAAGTGGCGAAACCACAGGAACAATGGGTGGCTGTCCTGCATGTCCCCAAAGAGCAGAAAGGCTAATGCTGATTAACGATAGTTGTGGCTGTAAATATTCACGTGTGTGTGCGAGGGTGTGTGTGCCCAGGAAGGAATGAATGGGGTGCATTGAGGCTCGCACATCTGGGTCTTCTCCTGCCTGGCCGGGACTGTGCACCAGGACTAATTGGCACCTCTCTGGGTCCCGCCCTTGTGCTCAGCCAGCAGAACCTGTTCTAACATCGTGAAGGAGCCCAGGCAAAGGATGATTTGAGGATGAGATGTCCCAGCCTTGCCTTCTGGGAGGGAGTCCGGGCCCCGGGAGTCCCACAAACAAAGCTAGTTTCCACCTGGAGCAGCCAGGCAAAGCCGGGGGCGGGTTGTTTCCAGCAGTTTGGAGCATGTCGATGAATAAACGGATAACATGGGCACTTAGAAATAAAATAAACTTGGCAAGCTCCTTTTGTCTCGGAGCTACTGTGTGGAAAGATAAGAAAACCAGCACTACGAACGCTTCTCAGCAGCTCCTAACTCGGGAATGTTTTTCCCCTCCGTCATACGGTGGGATCTCCGAGTCCGTGCCGGGTAGAACGGAGGGGGGGCCACACCTCTGCTTCACCATTAAGGCACTTAGGTGGAGGTCCCGTGGGTGTTTGGCTTCTGTTGGAAGAGGAGACAGTGTGGTAAATGGCCGTGAATGTGAAGCAGTCTATCCATTCATCCATTAAAGTGCTATGTGTCCCTAAGTCAGGCCACACTGGGGTGGGAGGGGCTGACCTCGGAGGTGTGCGTCTGTGCGTCCCAGAGCACAGCTTCTGTCTTCCTCCGGGGAGGCCGGGCCCCACGGGCCTGTGGGACATGGCGAGGAGACGCTCCCCGTGGGAGGCCTCTCCCACTTTTGTGAGTCAGCCTGGTGCTCACCAAGCCGAGGAACCTCCCGCAGGGCACCTCCGGATGGGCTTTCCACGCTTTTATCTCCCGTCAGGGGCTCCAGTGGCCTCTCCCAGACCTGCTCGGGTGTCCCCACCCACTTACACCCAAAGGACTGCCAATGCTAGGCCCTGGGTGCCCAGGGGCCCCACCCATGGGTGAATCCCACATTTCAAAACCTGATCCTCCTTTCACACCGTGCGTTTCCTGCTGGGGTTGGTGACCCTACGTAACCCACTTGGAAATGATGGTGTTTTTCCTCCCGCCGCCAGAAAAAGCAAATGACAATGAAGAGTTCTCACAAGGTAACTGCAGTCAGTTCTACGATGTATTGACAAGGTCTCCAGTGCGGGCATTCCATTGATTTTCTGGAGGTTGTTCGTCTGGACATATTTTTGATGATATTTGGATGACTCACCAAAGAGATGTGTAGGGCAACCTTCAGGGTTTGTTTGTGAGTTTTTTTTTTTAATCATCCCCTGAAGACATTTTTTTATTGCTTTGAGAGAGAGAGAGAGAGAGAGAGAGAGGAAGGGACAGAAAGAAACACTGATGTGAGAAAGGAGCATCCATGGGTTGCTTCCCGTACGCACCCAGACTGGTCATTGAACCCACCACCTCCGTACGTGCCCTGACCGGGAATCAAACCGACAACTCCAACCCACTGAGCCGTTCTGGCCGGGCCTCCTGAGGAGGAGGATCCTTTTAAAAGACCGGACCAGCTCTGGCCGTGTGGTTCAGTGGTTAGAGCGCCTTCCCGATATGCCAAGGTTTCGGGTTCGATCCCTGGTCAGAGCACGTGTACGAATTAACAAGTAAATGTATAAATTGAGAGAACAAATCCACATTTCCTTCTCTCCTCTCCACCCCATGTCCTTCCCTCTTTCTCTATAAAAATCAATGCATAGAAAAGTCAAGAAGAGGTCAGAGTGTCACCCGCATCCTTGAAGGTCAGTAAGTCGCCGTCGGATGGGATTTCACTTACGGAAAGTGTCCTTCCCATCATCCTTAGCAGCTTAGCATGTTATTTTTACAACAGGTTCTGTTGGGTCCGTTTTATTGATCTCTTCAACGATGCAGTTTCCCTGATTATTTTCTTTCTCTATGGGTTTCCTCTTTTCAATTTCATTGATTTCTGCTCGTTTTTCTTACGCCCCTTCTTCTGTCTGCTGTAGGGTTGTTCATCTAAAAACAAAGGGCCTTTCTAAGGGAGAGGCGGTTTATTTGAGATCCATAAGAACGGATGTTGGGGAAGCGCTGACTCAGGAAGCGGCCCACACAGGGTCCCCATGATGAGGAGACACAGGGGTGGCATTTATGGGAAAGGGGAGGGGACAAGGACACCCACAGCAGGGAGGCGTGGCTGTGGGTGCAGATAACACGGCATCGTGACGCTGATTCTCAATAAACAGCGTGTTCCATTCTCCGTCCTGTGCTCATCCGTCCAGTCGTCACCCCGGCTGCTTTCCTGTCACCTCTGCAGCCAGCTCTCTGGGACACCAGGTGCCTTAGTCTCAGTTCAAAGGTCATTTCGCTCAGCTGTGAAGTGTCTCCATTGATATAATCACGTACAGGATGAGGTCAGTCTTGCTCATCTGGTTTTCTAAAGGGTTTTATGTTGATTAAGACCCTGGGCAGCTGCTCGGAGTGTGTCAGGGAGCCATGGAAGAGATGAAATGAAAACCCAGGAAACTGTCCAAGAAAATAGCACCTTTTCCTGTGTGCAATCTGTGTTCAGGGCGGCCCCGTGGCCAACCGGGGTCTTCATGAGTCAGCCGCCCTGTCCCGTCTGTGTCTGGTGGGCCGTCTTTGTGAACTCATGCCTTCTGGTGGGTTTCCGTTTCTCTCTCCTGAAAGCAGGGCTGCAGCTCCGACCCCCCCCTCCCCCCTCCACGTAATTAGCACGCCAGCTTCATCCCCACCAGACAAGCCTCAGTGATTACAAAGCCCAAGGAAATCAACCCGGCAGCCACCTGCTCCAGATGCGTGTCCCTCACTGTGAATTGGGTTGCGGGTACTGGCCTTTCTTTAACAGAAACGGTTCGGCAATGCCACAATCACAGCCTGCTGTGTGGCGTGCAGTCTAGGCGTGTGGTTCAGAATCCCCGTCTAGAATTGACGATGCCGTGGTGGGGCGATTGGATGGGTGGCTGCCTGTGCCTTCCAGTTCCTTGACCTCCTGTGTTAGGGAGCGGAGACCCCTTACTCTGGAAAGACGAAACCCACTTTGTGACCTAGTTGGTTATTCAGTGGGAGATGTGTGCACACGCAGTCGTGACCACAATGCCCACGGGTGTGCAGATGCCCGTGCACACGGGAAGGCTGTTGGCTGACGGGGTGACGACCGTTTGGATGGTTGGAAACGCTGTGTTTTCCCGGATATGTTCAAATGCTCTGATGCATGCTGCCGTGTCGTACGGGGAAGCCGTCTCTGACCCCTGGCATGCTTGGGGAGGGGGCAGAACTCAGAGTTGGCAGGTAAGCCTATGTCCTGCGCCAGAAGGTGGTCTGTCAGTTGTTCCTTTGGGACGTCCGTGAACTGGAAACGACCCTACGCGTGATGGTTGGAGTCGCAGGGGGTTTAATTTACAGCCCACCAAACAGTGCTGTGAATCAGAGCGAACGTCGTGAAATGGGAGGAAAGTGGAAAGCAGGGTTATTCTGGAAGGAGGAATTCATCCATGGGACGCAGCAACCATGCAACCTAGCAGGGCTCGCACGTGCTGCTGAGACGCAGAAGGGACGGGAGGGTTCAGGAAGGGGCACGACACGGACAGCGGCTTCCTCCATGACGCCCGGAGAATGTCGCTGGGGTCTGTTGTTGACTTGGCCTCCCGTTGGCTTTCTTTCTGGCGGGCGTGCGCTTTCCTGTGGAGAGGCCTCTTTGGCGTGCCCCGACTTCGCACGGGTCCTCCGTGGTGGGGCCGGGATGAGAATGCGCCTTGCATGAAAATCACCGGTTGGTTTGCTCTCGCTGGGCAAGAGTCAGATGCGGCAGGTAGGACCGGGGCTCATGTGATGCTTTCTGAGGAGATAGATGTCTGCAGTCTGTGGGCTTGCTCAGGAGGAGGATCATCTGAGCCACGTGGAGATGAGGGACGGAATGGTACCTCAGTCCAGGGCACAGGGACTTTTATTTTATTTATTTAGTTATTTAATTTTTAAAGCCTCATCCGAAAATGTGTGTTTCTTCTAAAGGATATTATTTATTTATTTATTTTAGAGAGAGGGGAAAGGAACATCACTGTGTGGTTGCCTCTCACAATCCCCTTTCTGGGGTCCAGGCCTGCAACCCAGGCACGTGCCCTGACTGGGAATCGAACCAGCCACCCGCAGTCCAGTGAGCCGTACCAGCCAGGGCCCAAAGATGTGTTTATTGATGTGAGGCAGATAGGAAGGGAGGGGAGAGGGAGAGCAACGTGGAGCCGTTGCCTCCCAAACACACCCTGCCCGGGGACCGAAACTGCAACGTCCTCAGGTGTGGGGTGATGCTGCAAGCAGCTGAGCCACCTGGCCCCGTCCACAGGGATGTTTACAAGATTGCCGTCTGACACCCTTAAATCCTTCCAGACCCTCCTGCAGGATGACGCAGAAGCCCCTCGGTTAGGTAACAAGGGGTGGGCGACGTGAGTGGCCTATGCATCCCCAAGGACGGGGAAGAAACGGTAGAGGAAGACACACAGTCTTCCGTCTTTGGTCACGTTCTCGAATGGCACCTTTGATCGCAGAGAAACCGTTGTGATTTGAAAAGCGGCCATGAGAAACCCGTTCGAGGGAAGGAGGCTATAAATCTGGGTACGATGTGTCACGACATGTCATTTCTTCAAGGTGCTCAGCACGCCCACAGTTAGCACCTTGGGCTGTTCCGTGGTAGCTAAGTAAATACTAAACGAGAATGAGAAGGGCAGATTGGGAAGGAAAAAAAAAACCCTCCCTGAAACCACGTCTAATTTATTGAGCATAAACTAAAAATACATGTCTGTCACGTTTGCCGACTCAGAAAAGAGGAAGAAAAAGCATGTTGGAAGCGTGTGTTCGTTACATGCTGGGTGGCTGGAGCCAGCCGGTCATGGAGGTCAACGGGGCTCTCCCAGGGGCGTCCTGGGATCCCCCCAGATTCCCTGAGGGACGTGACCAGGGCTCTGTGGGGTCACGGCTGTTTCTGTCACAACAGGAGAACGTGGTTTCTCTTTCCCTTGCTCGTCTTCGGCTCAGTGTGTGGTGGCATTTCCAGCGGCTTCCTGCTGTCTGATGACATCATCTCTGGCCACAGAGGAATGCGTCCTTCCGCGCTCTTGTGTGTACCTTTCTGTGTTCCCCTTGTTCATAGGGTGACTGTCGCTAGCTACAGGCCCCACAAACAAACCGCGGCTCCGTGGGGTCCCCGGCCGTCTTCTAGGACCAAAGACTTCTCGACAGGACACTTCGGGAGCTGCTGTTTACACACGTGTCTGGTTCGGAGTTGATCTTGACGTAGCAAGGCGTCGGGCGGTGATTGATTAAGGACGATCCCGCAGTCTATCGATATGCCCCCTTGTGCCAGGAGAACACGTCTGGAATATTTGTTTTTCCAGCTCACTTGCAGCCGACTGACATACACGCGTTCAAAATTGAGCCGCAAGAATTGCCTTTCTTTTCTCTCTTATCCTCACCCGAGGACGTGCTCGTTGATTTTAGAGAGAGGGGAAGGGAGGGAGAAAGAGCGGGAGAGAAACATCGAGGTGAGGGAGAGACATGTGTCGGTTGCCTCCTGTATGCACCCCGATCGTGTGCCCAGGCGTGTGCCCTGACTGGGGATCGAGCCTGTGACCTTTGGGTGTACGGGGACCATGCTCCAACCTCCTGAGCCACCTGGCCAGGGCTCAGCTACGTTTGTCTAAAACGTCCATTATGCCAAGTCCTACATGGACCCCTATATAATTTCTCTTTTGTTTTTATACGAACTATATTAGCCCGAGGGTTTAATGGCAGAAGGCTTTCCAATGAGGCCAATATTCGATGAGCTTGTGACCAGACCACAGGAGGTAGTGGAAACGGTACTTTGTGTGTTATGATGTGCAATGCACCACCACCGCCGCGTTGTTGCACCCGAGACTTTACATGGTGTGTGACAAGCGGTGTGCACACACATGTCCCCGCCCAGCCCTCTCAAGTCAGCGTTCAGCGGTTAATACGGTTGGTGGTCATGCACCCAGGACTGAAACATGCACACTCACGTCAGAAAGGACACGGAGGGGCCACGTGCAACCTAGAAGTGGCATCCGACTTCGGGAAGGCCCAGGGCAGGCGGCAAAGTGCAAGGTCTCCAGCAAGAGAGGCGCTGGGTAGTCCTTACCCCTGACCAGCTCTCAGGTTTTTTTCCTGAGGCCAAAGCTAGAGAAGTCTGTCTTTTCTCCTGTGACCAGCACAGAGCTCAGAAGACCGTCAGCGTTGGAAAAACAAGTTTTTTCAGTGAAAAACGTAAGCCCGCGTGAGGTGGGCACATCGACCTTTTCCCTGGGAGGGTCCCTCAATGTCACGTACACAAGGCCGCTGGAGTTGCTCTCTCGTGCTTCGATCTTGATCAGGAAATGGTCTCAAACCTGGGGCCGACCAACGGCTTAGACTTTAAGAAACATCAAGAGACATAAAGCCCTGGGGTGCCGGAGAGAGGAGGTGATTCTGGGAACCTAAGAGAAGGCTAAACCAAAAAGGGAACATAAGAGAAGTTTTTTAAAAAATCAGTCATTTTGAGTCATATATTTAGAAGAGCCTGAGAATATCCTGTATCCATCAGCAGAAAAGGGATGTCACAATAATAGAGAAACAGAAAGAACTTCCATTACAATTGCTTATTTTATTTTATTTTTTTAATTAAAGAAGAGCCCTGGCTGGTGTGGCTTAGTGGATTGAGCACCGGCCTGCGAACCAAAGGGTCACCAGTTCGATTCCCAGTCAGGGCACATGCCTGGGTTGTGGGCCAGGTCCCCAGGAGGGGGCACTTGAGGGGTAGCCACACACTGATGTTTCTCTCCCTCTTTCTTTCTCCCTTCCCCTCTCTCTAAAAACAAATAAATAAAATCTTTAAACTCATTTCAAGAAGAAAATTTTTCAAACATGTGTTTGCCCTCCAAGGCACAGCTCTACGCTCCATGTTTGTCTTGGGCACTGTGGGTGAGTCTCCAAGGCCATGCCTGTGGGGGGACCCATGTCCTTGGACATTCAGTGTGTCCTTCACGTGAGTAGCCTGGTGGCTTCCAACAGACATTCGCCCTCCCCCGTCCTGGAGCCCAGGCATCTGAGGTCCAGGCATCCCAGGGCCATGCTCCCTCCACAGGCTCCAGGGAAGGTCCTTTCCACCTCTTCCAGCTCCGGGGGCTCCAGGCGTCCCTGGGCTGGTGGCCACGTCCCTCCTGTCTCTGCCTCCATCTCCACGTGGCTTCTCCTCTGTGTCTCTGTCTCCTCTTCTGCCTCTTCTAAGGACACTGTCATTGGAAGCAGGGCCACCTGACCTAGGACGACCTCCTCTCAGATCCCTCCCTCACCCCATCTGCAAAGTCCCTGTTCCCATATAAGGTCCACTTCTCAGGTAGCCTGGGTTAGGACCTGGATGTAGCTTTTGGAGACATACAATGTCACCTCCTGCATCCCTTGCTCTCATCACCCCCACCGGTCCATCAAGGAAATTGCCATCTGCATCCCCAAATGGAATAACTCGGCAGACCTCCGCACAGCGACCCGAGTGACCTGTCTGTGTGGCCGCTCTCTCACCCCTGGCTCAGACGCCTAAATCGTGCACTGGACCCATACCTCCCTAGCTCTCTCTCCCAGCCCAGTCCAGTCCATTCCC